>JANIJG010016621.1:0-17885 GCA_024611175.1 Megaceryle torquata | reverse complement strand
TATATATGCTTTTCAGTAATTTTGTTTTGGTTTGGTTTGGTTTGTTTTGTTTTTTTTTTTTACTGGGATAAAACAGTTAGGGAACTGGTAAAGCTGCATGATACTAGGGATCAGTTCTTCACTCTACCACTTATTCTATACACAGTCATACAGAGATATCAGTACAATTTCTGTGTCTTGGTTTCCTTATGAAGTAAGGAATAGGTATTCCTACTAACAACATTATGATTACTTTACAGGAGTGAGACAAGCCTTATATAACATTAGGATATTCAGATCCACTGATAGTAAATTTCAAATGTTATTAGAGTAACTGGGTTTCCACAGAAGACAATAAACAAGCTGCAAGAAAACAGTAAATTATAATACTCTTGAATGATTGACCTGACTTTCCCAAGTGCAATTTCTTCCAAGTTGGGACTGGGATTTTTGTTTCTCTTGAGTTAGTATTGCTTCTTATTTTTGCTGCTGCATATGCTATAGACAGACTTTTTTATCTGCATAGCCAAAAGGGTGAGGGGAGTGAGAGGAGCTGCATTGTTTCATCCCATGTCACATAAGCCAGTGACGTGCCAGCTGTTGCTATCTGTGTTGCTGATATCCCTTCATCTGCAGTGGTAAATCTCTCTTTGTATTAAAGCTGTGGAGAGGCAGAAATTACTGGGGCAAAGTTCTTAAGGGCAGGATCACGCAGCTTTTATTCCCTTGTTGCATAACATGTTATGTGAGTGCCTGAAACACCAACTTAAGGCTTATCTTGAATTTAATGATGCAATTGCCCCATTTTGTAGCAAACTGCAGGAATCACTAATTATATCTCTTAGAGGCCAAGCCATTCAGCTTACATCAAAAGAGAGGCTGGAGAAAAATAATTACTGTTAACAAGTGAACAGAAACTATTATGCAGACTTCCCCAGTGTGCAGAATTTGCAAGCAATAAACTGAATGAGATTGAGGATAACAAATGGCAAATGTTGTTAAAGCACGTGGAATTTCCTGTGCCCCCTCTTACAAAAAAGTAAAAATAAAAAATCTAAGAGGTCAATGCAAAAAATGCAAGCACAAATTTCTGCCCTGGGGTCATAAAGACAAATTAGGATGCTGATGAGACACTGCTCTCTACAGAGCTTCTGAGCTGAAGGGACAAATTAAATTATTGACATCAACCAGGCCAACAGAAAATGAGTTCAAAGTTCCCCTTCCCTTTTCCCTTCTCTCTGCTTCCAGCTGGTCCTGTCAAGCTCAGATGTTGTGAAGAAAATTCTTCTCCTCTGGTGAGGAGTGAATGTGTGCTGTAAAGACTGGCTTGAAATAAAACTGGGCCACCTGTCAAACTTGGTTTCAGGTCTCTAAGCTGTTCTAAAATAAGTACATTTACTTTCCCCCACATGGTGAGACCCTCTCTCATGACTGTCTTCATTCTTTCCACCTCTCCCATGTTCTCTCTGCCCACCTCCAGTGCCTCGCCTCATACTGTACTCTGCTTCCCAAGCCTCACTGGTGCTTATACAGGGCAGTGCTGGTCCTAACACTGTCTCAGTCTTTGCACAGGGTGCTGTAGAAGAGATCTGGGAGCTACAAACCCACCACCTCCCACAGGAACACATCTGTTGCACCAGCATCACTATTATCTAGTGCCATAGCACACATCAAGCTGTCTTTCCTTCAAAGGGAAAGAGGCCTTCAGCTATCTTGAATCAAAGCCTCCACATCAGTGGTTGTTGCAGAGAAGTGGCTTGATAGGATGTAGGACTAGGCAGGGTGGCTTATAACAAGGTTCTTATAAGCACATGGTTATGGCAGTCATTGGGGTATTAATGCCTGAAGCTGGACCTAACTGTAAGCCTAAATCTCAGTCTTCTGTCTCATTAGTGGGGACACTGTTTGGGATAAGAAGATTTTACATTTTTTTTTGACATCTTGTTAATTTGCTTTGAGGCATCTGAGTCCTTTTTAGTATTAGCTAGGGAGAGATTTCAGTAGAGTATCTTTCAGGGATCCAGTGAATATCCTTGTTGGTTTTAGACAGCCCCAAAGACAGAGTGTGGGGCCAGCTGTGCTGTCAGTCAGACTTTCTGTAGCAACAGCTGTCATCTTAGGAAAAAAACCAAACAAACCAACAACCCAAAATCTGAATTTGAAACATTATTAATTTACAGAGGGGACTAGGGAAAACATTTTAGGAGAGGGATGTTGCAGAATGGGAGAGAGCTGGAACAGTAAAGCAGAACAGAAACTCCACCTGCGATACTTTATGAGACAAAAGAGCAGTGAGTTATATCAGTAGCAAGGTGACCCAAAGTGCTTTCACGGTTGAACTCACAACTTGCACAAAATAGTCATAGTTTTGGGCCTGTGAGACAGAAATAAATTTAAACCTTTTATTTTTTACACTGCCAGCAGTACACCGTTCTTTCTTCTGTATTCTCCTGTCCTTGCCAAGTGTGACACTTAGAGCCTGTGATGTGTAGGACTGTTAGAGAAGAGAGGCAGGTGTGATGATAGCTTTAGTCTATTTATATCTACTCGAAATGTACCTCAACCTTGAAAAATTCTCCCAGGATCTTTTTTCTCTGTTTTTCAAACAATGTCAGTGCTGTGGATGGTAACACACCCAATTGGGAATCACTTACTATTAGCCATGTGAAATACAGCTTGTAAAACTTAAAACCAATCAGGCAATGGAGATAGATCCAGAGGTACCTGGTCAAGTGGAATCAAGGTGTGAAAAGCAAGGGAAATAGTCCCCACAGAGCACCAGATGACTCAGCGCTGCCAAGAATTTCAAAGGCAATGACTTAGAGGTGGGCTTCAGAAAGGCTTAAGAGTATTATAGTCTCACTGTTTTCCTCATGAGCCTCTCCATGATTCTTCCACTTTCTTCAGCATTCTCAGATGTCCTGTAACTCTTCCAGGTTCAATTCCTGTGGTTTCTTTATTTCAAATGCTTCACACAGCACTCCTGGCCATCTTAGCAGCACCTGTGCATAGGTTTGCTAGGTAACTTCAGACCACTCTGGCTTCTTCATTACCTTTCTTTCACTGTGTTTGCTCTCCTCCTGTTCTTAGCTGAGGTGCAAATCTGCTAAAACATGAAGTAGTGGTCAGTATGTTCTATGGCTTCCTCAGTGCCACAATCTTTGGAAGAGGACAACCCAGAGAGCACTCTCAAAAACACCTGTCACCCCAGCTCTGAGCTGCACCCCACATCTGGGAGATGTGCCACTGATTTCAGGCTGAGAAGTGCTCTTAACTTCTCTATTTGTCCATCAAATGTCTATGCCTGGTCCCTTGTACATGCCCCTTTCATCCAACTACTGAAAAACATCTGTTGTCCATCTGCTGTTTGGCTAGGGCAAAGAAAAGTGAAATAAGAAATAAGGAAACAAGTGCTGTATTGTGAGACTTGTAATACAAATTACAACAAAACTACAAAAGTAGAATGTGTGGGAGCACCGAGGGCAGCTGACATAAATGCCTCCCTCACACCAGTGGTTCCCCCACAATGGGGTGCCTCTGGGGTAACCAGCTCTAGTAGTTTAGCAGCTAGGACCCCAGGTAACGTTGTGTGCACCATGGCACTCTGCCCTCCGAGGCCTTTACATTTAATGTGGGTGTGGGGAACCCCAGCAGAGCACACCATATATCCAAAGCCGCTTATGCAGATTTTACAGAATAGGACTGTACATATTTGCTCAGGAAGTGGAGAATGGACAGTAACTCTGACCAGTAAGGGAGTTCATAGGAAAAGTTCTTCACAGAAAATGGTATTTAGCACTCCTGTTTCTAATCATTCTCCACAGCACATCTTTCCCACATCTCACAGGAACCATATATTCAAAGACACCAGAAAAGATGAAACTACAGTTTTTACTTTTCAGAAATTGGGTCAGGCTGAGCATTATCTTCTTGGCACAATGAATCTTTTGTTTTTAATAACAAATGCTGACCAGCTCATCAAGGTAAGTCCTTTTAATCTGTATAGAGAAGTAATATATTGCTTTCAGTCTTCTCCATGAGAAATTTAAGCTTATTTGAGCTGTTTGTGTTCTTTATTGCACAGCAATTTTCCCGCTGTGAAGGGATGGACTTAATGACCAAATAGGTAATTTATACTGCTAATTTTTTTGCTAATATCTCAGGAGGGTGTATGCTAAAAATTCTTTTTAATAAAAGGAGCTTTCTTAACCTAGTGCACATAATTACACCACTGGTAAAGCACAGATACGTTCTACTTTTTTAATAAATGACTCATGATTTTGCCTGCCTTGATTTTTAAATGCTGAATATGATCCATCTTTTAGCGATCTGATTCTTAAGAAACCTCAGGCATGGCTTTTGAACATGTGTTCCCTTCGAAGTGTTATAAACTCTTTAAACCAAAAGCACCATAAAACTAGTTGATTGAAAAATTCATCTGCAATTACAGTATCTTTCCATACAGTAGCTGAGGTCAGGGGGAACATTTTTTAACAATGGCACTTGGCTACACAATTGTCCTGACAACAGACATTCATTAACTTGAGATAGCAGAGGACAGACAGAGAATGGTGGAATCAATAGAAAATATGAGCTCATGTCTGATCATTTATTGCCATGTGTAAATTAATCGGTAGCCTAAGTGAGAATCTGACAAAGCTGGCCTAAGGACAGAATGAGGATTGCAAATCATAGCCTTGGGGTTTTTTCCTAGCTCTAACTGTGCAGCGTTAGACAATGACAGTGACTCACAGCCTTCTGTATAGTTCAGGCTACCATATGTCTCAGATACAGTCTTTTTCCACTCAAAAATATTTCCTGGGCAGAATAAGAGGATCTTTTACATTTGCCTATGCTTTCTGAGCAGCTGGCATTATTTCTCACAAGCTCTGACCAGGCTCTTGTATGCCTGGAAAGATGGGATTTTTCCTCAGAGCATCAATAGATCAGCTGTACAGTGACTGAACTGCAGGATCAATACATGAACATGTGAATAGTTTAGCACATGTGCTCATAAACTCCGCCCTTCTCAGGAGCATCAGCTGATTAGCACATGTGTACACACTCACTAAAGTGTGACATATCCTAGGAGTACTGAACACTCTATATGGCTCATTGCAATTAGCTGAGTATCACAACTTGCGGGGCGTACGTGTTAATTTAACAAATCCAATATAGAATCAGTAAAATTTCTGAGCAGATTAAAAAGGTTGGTTCCTGGTGACTAATCATGCCAATGCTCACCTACTGGTGTGGTAATTGGAAACCATAACATGACAAATACAAAAAAACAGGAATGACACATACAGTATTTCTATGAGGAGTTCTTGACTTTGTCAAATGTAAAATTTTTTTTTTTCACAAATATAAGAATAAAGAGTAGAGAGATCTTTCCCCTGTCAGTGAGCCAAATCCAAGTCCTTTATCTACAAGTGTATTTTTGGCGATTTCAGGGCAAAGATAACATCTCCTTGTATAGCTGCATCACAAAGATGCTTTAAATGACTTCTGAAGACTGTGAATTGTCGTCTTCTGAGAGTGCATATGAATCTCTCATCTGCATAGCACTTGAATTAATGGCTGCCTGATCCTGGTCAAGACCTTGTGGACATTACAAACAGAAAGTGCCAATCTGGCACCATATAAAATACTGGAAAAAAACCTGAGCGTTCTCTTTTAAAATCACCTTGCCATGGCATGGGAGAGCTTTGCATGGGAAGATTCCATGCCAAGTTTATGACAAGTGTCTGCTCTGACACCTGCTGCCCTAAACAACTTGACATGCTGTATCATTGAGCAGTGCCAGGAGAGAAGTCTGATGGGTGGCTGGGGAGGTAAACAGCACCCATGGACGGCCACGGGTCCAGGGATGGTTCCTGCCAGGGGAGGCGAGGTAGCAATGGAATGCCTTGCTGGCCCTCCTTCCCATGAGCTCTGCCAGTGGCAGACAGCTTTAAATCACCTCTAAACTGGTATGTAGCCCTCCCCTGCTGATCCTATTTACTTTTTGGGCTGGTTCCCAGCACCTAGCAGCCATGAGAGGTTGACAGCATTCCATGATGTTGCTCCCACTCCCCCAGGAGGAGCTGGAAGATGGAGGAAGATGGGGTGAGGAGCAGAGCTCAGCCTCTCTGGCATACAGCAGTAAAATTGTGGGGTTGGCAGGGACAGGAAGGATCTTGCCAGGAAGAGAGTAAGAAAGATTTTCATTTCTCATTTCCACTTTGTTTCTGATCACTTTCTCTGTTACAGGCTGAAGTGCCAGTGTGTACTTCAGCACAGAAAATAGGAGGCTGAGACGGAGCCTGATCTCACTCGTTGCTAAGAGAGTAACCTAATTTGCAGCAGATGGTGTTTATTGTTACTTCCCATCTGCATGAGGATTAAGAATTCTTCTCAGAAGAAAACGATGCAGCCTGACAGCATCCTGGTAGGAAGGGGCAAGATTAATTCTGATCAAATATAGCTTATCTCATAAAAGACAGTTTTTCTGGGCAAGCTTAACTTAAAGAGAGGTTAGCATTTAAAAAAAAAAAAAACTTCTAAGTTTCTAGCTGTGCAGAGTAATTTTTAAAAATGTACAGAAATGGAGTCAAATAAAGGTTAAGCACATTGCCTCCGATCAAAACAGGAACTTAATGTCAGAGCTGAGATTGAAGTTTCAGCTCTCCAAGGTCTTAGATCAGGATTCTATCCCAGAAAGGAACTGATAGCACATCTTGTAGGCATTTGTCCTTGGCCAAAGCACTGATAAAAGAGAGCTATGAGTATGCTGTCTATGAATCATCTGTCCCTTAAAACTGCAGATGTGTCTCTTACATTTGGCTCCCATTGACCAATGTTGCTGCGTGGCTCAGCATGTCTTTCTGTACCTATTAAGAAACTACATTTTTGTTTTATTGGTATAATCCACCTGAAGTCATATGAGTTATACCAAGGTGATTAGTACATTGAGCCTCATTATAGTCTGCCTGGTGGGTTTTTTGTATCCCATACTGTAAAATTCACACCCTGCATACACCACTGCCACTATCGCTTACAGTTGTGCCTGGGCTTTAATGAGCACAAAAATGTAACTACAACTTAGAAACAAGGATGAAACTTTACAATGGAGATTGAAAGAACTGATAGAGGGAAAAAAAGAAAAAGAAAAGAAGTATTTAAAACAGAGATAGGAAAAGAACAAGGAATGAAATGATAATTTGATCAAATATGTGTACATGTATAAGGTCAACTTGTCTTAACATGTGGGCCAATCCCCAGACTGCACTGCTTATACTGTATTTATAGTGTACCTTTACTTCTCTCTGTATACTTGCTTACAGATTCATTTTTTGACTGGCATGCCCTCTTCTCCCTCCTGCAGTTTATGTCCTAGAAGAAAAAGTAGAGTCTGACCATTTTTCTGGCATTGCTAGAAATCAGGCAGAGACTGGCAGATGGCTGGTGGTGCATGAGCAGACTAGGTATGTCAGGAAATGTGTGGCTTTCCAAGCAATGGGAACGTGTCTGATGCCGTTGGACCTGACCAAAACACCTGCCTGTACTGCAGTAGACATCTGTCTCTTGCATGGCAGCTGCACAGTTGTTCTGTATATTCACAGCAAAGCAGAAGCAGCTGTGCTATGTCTGATATCTGGCATATGTGCTGCATAAATAGAAATATCTCTCTAGGATTTCTTGAACAGAAGTCCGGAAGCCCTACATTCATCTGTAGCAGGTATTCCAGTGGTTGATAACTGAATGCAAAATCATGGCAGCATTAAGTCATTTGGTTTCTTGTCTTCTTGAGACTTGCAGTGCAAAAGGCACAGCAGTAGTGGCACCTATATGGTGATGTTGGTCAGAAGGTGCTTTGCCATCTTTAAGTACATTCATTAAAATCCTCAGATGTGTATTTTTCCTCTTAACTGTTTTATACAATAATGGCACATCTGAGCCTTTTTCACTATTTCCTCTTTTGTAGAGTTATTAAGTGGAATCTGTGTGTGTGAGTGTACACTTATGTGCAATATCCATTATACATGCAACACAACTCACATTTTCCCATATGGACTTCCTCTTCCAGCTTGGTTCTGCTCCAGTCTCTTAAATGAGCTGGGCAAGAAACTTTGCAGGCTTTGTTCCCCAGTCTTACCACAGAAGATTTGTTCGCTACCTAAAAAGTCATCAACACAACTTGGTGAACCCAACAAGATTCATCCTTATTGCACACTGATAGAATTTTCTCCCACTTCACATAGAAATATTTGTCCTCTAAACCTCATTTTTTTTTTTTACTGTTTGGAAAAAGTGCACAGATTTCTATGTTTCTGTGAACCGTTAGTGACATCCAGTGGCTACCAATGCAAGTGCTAAAAATTCATAACCCCCTATTATCAAGGGACACCCGGACTTGATTAAACCTCACTGAATTTGCAACATACAATGTTATCTTTCCTTTGTGATAACTGTAAGAAACTATGGAGCTCCCTTAAGAAGCCAAGTGGCTGAAACCATGCCATCTCCAAACAAAACACAGATAGGGATAACAATGCAAAACAAACAAACAAGTGTGAGATCACTGATTTCTCATAAACCACATTCACATAAGGGTGTCACTAGGTAGTCTTCCAGGGAGATATGTGCCTGACAGAATGAGACACGCTGAAGAAACAACACAGAATTAAACAAAAGCAACAGCTGTGATCTTCTGGACAGTCACAGCACCACAGCACCACAGAATTAACCCAAATATATTTAGGTTGGAAGGAACTTTAAATATTGTCTAGTCCAACTCCCCTGACATGGACAGGTATTCATCTTTTACTAGATCAGATTGCTCAAAGCTCAATCAGCCTACCGTTGAACACTTCCAGTGATGGGGTATCCACAACTTTCTCTGGACAACCTGTTCCTCTATCTCACTACCTTCATCATAAAATTTTCTTCCTTATATACAGTCTAAATCGACCCTCTTTCAGTTTAAAACTGCTGTTCCTTGTCCTGTCACTACAAGTCTTGGTGAAAAGTCTCCCTCCATCTTTCTTGTAAGCTCCTTTTATATTTGAAAGGCTGAAATAAGGTCTCCCAGAGCTTTCTCTTCTCCAGGCTGAACAGCTACAGCTTTCTCAGCCTGTCTGCATAAGAGATGTGTTCCAGTCCTATGACCGTTTTCATAGCCCTCCCTGTGAATAATGTAATCCTGATGAAAAGCTTAACAGGCACTTTTGGGCAGAGCAGTGGATAAAGAAGGTTTGGATCCACAAACCAATACACTCTGGTGTTGTTTGAATCTTCTTATCTTAAAAAAATGGTAGTATTTTGTACTTTGTTGAAATAAGCACATTATCAGAGAAATAAACAACTCTACCATCTGTTTCCTTTCTTGATGGAAGTAAGTTGATAGTTCTTGAGTCTGCTGAATCAGATAAAGGTAGTTCCAGTTTTTCTACTTTTATGCTGCCTGGGATATCATTTCACTCCGATTAGCCAGCTCAGAAGTCAATAACCCAGAAGAAATTTTCAGATTAACTCAAAATAATTAAGTCCTGCTTTTATTGCAGGCAATCCAGGAGGAAGAGAAGGTGGAAAAACACAGTCTTTTTTTTCAGTTATTATTTGGGGCACTGAGGCAGGATGTCATAAGTTAAGCCACTCCTTTATGCGATGATTTGTTTGGGCATGGGAACTCAAGCATGAGAGAGCTGAAGCCTCTTCCTTCCCTGCCTCCTCTCCTGTCTCTCTCCCTCCTCATCTCTCTGGACTCAACATATCTTTGATGTAAAGTATCAGTCTATACTTAACAGATCAGGGAAAGGGGACAATTCTGCCACATGTTAACATGATATATGTTCAAAACAGGTTTTAAGCTGGTCCACTTTTATTACTGCAGTTCAACCTGGGGAATTCTATGATTTTACATGCACTCTCTATAGATCTTACAGTACATATCACAGAATTATAGAACAGTCCAGATTGGAACAGACCTTCAAACAGCATCTGGTCCAGCCTTTCATGGGAAGAGAAGCCTAGATGAGACTATCACCTTGTCCACTTGTATATTGGAAACTCCCAGTGATGAGGACTCCAAGATATCCCTGGGAAGATTGTTCCAGTGAATGACTGTTTAAATTTTTTTTTTTTATATCAAGATGTATATTTATATCATACATATCAAGTCACATTTTAATATAATCACAAAGCAATGGCATTATTGCAATTTTATAGTTGGCTACCCATCACTTGAGGAATTTGCAAACTTCTTCTTTACTTTTTTCATTTAAGTCCAAGGCTTTTTTACGATACTTACTGATATTAAGCATGACTGCAGCCTCAGTGGATTATTTACACCATTGGAGTCAGGCACATGTTGCAGTGACTGACAGTTAATCACAGAAATCAGCAGCAGTCCTTCACTGACTTCAGTGACTGGAACGAGGGACTTAAACTCTTCTACCTTTATTCATGAATTGAATTGCATTCCCAAAAGAAAAAAAAATAAAGGCACTCAGTAAGATGTCAGTATTAGGAAAATACCCTTTTCTGCCTTGAACTTCTATTATTAACTGGTGTTCATTGCTTTTAACATCCAGTGAAAGCAGCTAACACTGAATTTTTCTTCCACAATCTTGCCTGAGAGCCAAGTGATACATTGATGGAGATGCCATTTAAGGAAGGCAAGGTACTGAAAACAGCACATTGGCACTGGCATCTTAGTTAGTCCAATACTATCTATATTTTCTGAAGATTCTTGGTTCCTGGAGTGTCTACTACAAATTGATTGTAGTATCTCTGTCCCTGCATGTTGTACACTGTCACGCTTTTCTCCTTTATGATAAATTGTACGTGATGCCTTTTCAGCTTTTTAAAATAATAAAACCAGAGAGAAATCTTGATTGTTGGTAAGTAAAACTACCTGCTTTCCTTCCCTATTTAACCGATATATACTGCAATGAAAGTATCTCCAAGATAGTGGATTAGTCATTGACAGCCTTCAGGAAAATGATGATACAATTATACTAAACAGCATATGTCATATCATTACGCATCTCTTGAAATGTTCTTTATTTGAGAATAAGAATCCAGCACCCACACAAGAGCTAAAAGTAGCTCTTCTACTCTTTGGCACCTACATCATCCCTATTCAGATGATAGCAGTAATACTTGCATCAGGCTTTCAGATGCTCTCCCTTCATTCATCTAATGGGTCCCTTAATAATATGTTATCACAAACCTGAAGATTAAATAGCGATTATACTTTTCACAAGAAATCATTAAGTGCCATGTCTTCGTAGCTGAAAAAGGATGATGGGAAAGAGAGTTTAAAATTCTGTTTTCAAAGCCTGGAAATTATGGAATGACAGTGATGAGAGTTGGGAATGAAAGGGATGAAGGAGCTTGTAGTAGTAATGAACTAAGTAATCCTAGCACAAAAATAATAGAAGGAAAGAGAGCTTCATAAGAGCCTCTGGAATGGCTAATTCCCTCACTGCTTTGCTACTCTCTTCCATCTTGGAGAAACGTTACTTTGTGCACCATTGCCCCAGGTGAAGATGGCTGTTCAGGGACAGCGTGTGGAAATAACCTGTGACTCCTAATTCTGGCAATGTCTGTCACCAATCACCTCCTTATTTTCCATGTGCCCTGGTGCAGTTTCCAGGAGGATCTGCCCCACGACCTTGCTGGGCACAGAGGTAAGACTGACTCAATGGCAGTTCTCTGGGTCTTCCCATTTTCCCTTTTAAAAAATGGAGGTTATGTTTCCCCTTTTCCAGTCAGTGGGAACTTCACTAGACTGCCACAGCTTCTCAAATACAATGGCTAGTGGCTTAACAACTTCATCTGCCAGTTCCCTTGGGACGCGCGGATGCATCTCATGATGTCATGCACGGACTTGTGCACCTGTTAAGAGGTTCCTTAGACGGTCTTGAACTGGATCTCCTCCTACAGTGGGTGGTTCTTCCTTCTCCCAATCCCTGCTTTTGCCTTCTGTGACTTGAGCAGTGTGGCTGGAGCACTTGCTGGTCAAGACTGAGGCAAAAAAATCGAGTACCTCAGCCTTCTCCATGTTCTGGGTAACTAGGTCTCCCATTTCTTCCAGAGAGGGACAAAATTTTGCCTAGTCTTCATCACCAACATACCTATAGAAGCTTTTATTGTTGTCCTTGTTGTCCCTGGACAGATTTAATTCTATCAGGGCTTTAGCTTTCCTAACCTGATCCCTGGCTACTTGGACAGCTTCTCTGTATTTCTCCCAGGCTACCTATCCTGCTTCTATCTCAATAAATACAAAGAGTATAAAGAGCTAATCAATAAACAAATTCAAGTGGAAGCATACTTTTAATTTTCTTAAGGAAATCTGTAATTAAAGCTTTCTAAACAAAAGCGTAAGTGGTGACAGTAGGTCTTTTTAGAGCAAGATTCATCTTAGCAATACATAAGACCTTAAAAAAGTAGGTGTAACTCCTTTGTTAAGGAGTTAATGTTAGAAACTGGTTAGGATTTTAATTTCAAGTATCCAGCTCATTAAATTAAAAAGATAGCTGAGCAGTAATACAGTTTTGTACCAGTATGTAGACATTTAAATATCACAGCATAAGAAAACCTTTTTGATCTGATACATACAGTCACAGCTATCGCAAGAAAAATGACATTGTGGGTTTATGTAGTGGGTGTATGTTTTCTGCTCGCTAGCTGACAACACGTGGCAGCTATAAACCATGCCTGCCAACATCTGTGATCTCTGACAGGGCTGGACACTGTGAAATACCTCAGTCTTGAAGAACTTTCCAGGGTGAGAACAAGCAGGGGCAATTAACACACAAGGAGCCATCCAGCAGGTGCACATGCCCACCATCACATGCCCATCATCACTGAACTGCTTGGCCATTCATACTTCTAATAGCGCAGGTGATGTCGGAAGGATAGAGTTTAAAACTTCTAGGCTGAATAAGCACATAAGGGTCTGAAACCAGGGTAATAAGAATGGAAGGACCTAAAGACTGAAGGATGGAATGACCTCAAAGGTGAAAATAATCAGAAACAAGACACAATAATTAAGAATATTATCTAAAGACAGTAAAATTCTGTAAGCCTTTGTATATAATGCATTATTATGGCTTCTTTACCAAAGCCAGAGACATATTTGGAGAAAGATCAAAACATCGAGGTGCCCCCTACATAATCTATGGTGATTTTAATACTTAAACCCACACCTCTAGGAGAATTTAAATGTAAATGTAGGACCACCTTACTATAATGAGTTAGGTAATAGTATAATGAATTCGGTAACTGATGGAGCATTTGTACAAAGATTTATGTGATGTAAAATCCTGTCACCATATATAATTCCTTTGTTATCTGTACTGTGTATAAACTGCTGCTGTTTGAGCTATAAGTGTGCTGGATTTATGATTTATCACCTAGTACCCATTTCTGCAGAAACAAAATAAAGCAAGTATCTTAACTCTTGAGTGTTGATTGGCTTTGCACACCAGATAAAGGACCCTTTTTATTTGGAATACAGAGGGAAGTTCTAATGAACTCAGTGCCAGCTCTGAATCACTGGCATGGGTCATTACTGGTTACAGGCCATCTGAGGTCTGCAGCAGCACTGGTGGAATTAGGCTGTATGCCTTGGACTTGCTGAAACACTGTCTGCCTGGGTGCTCAGGGGGTCTCCATCCCACTGCAGTGCCACTGAACACACATCCATTGCACCCAGGGAGTCTTCTCTGCCCTTGCCCATGGAACAACTGGCAGAGCTACAGCAGATGTGCCCTTACAACTGTTTGGTAAGCTCTGGGCTTGCTCTTTGATCAAGCTTGTCAAGACAAAATTAAATCCATAAAATGTATATGCAAGGAACAAGATCGCGTGCTGTCTTCCATCCTAAGGCAGCAAACAGAAATGCAAGTGACAGCAGGGGGACTTTTTGAGCTAAATTTGTCTTCATGAAGGCATATGCAACCTTGAACAAAAGATTCTGAGGTAAACAAGGCCCTAACAGAAGAGTGCTGAAGAGCAGAAGGATGGAGGAGGTAGATTATGTCCTGACTCAATTCCTGTTACTCAGGACCAGGTGGGCACGAACTGCAACAAATTTAAACATAAGGAAAAGCTTTCTTGGCTGTTAAGAGCAGTCAGACCCTGGCACAGCTTGCCTAGAGGCTGTAGGACCTCCATCCCTGGCTACACCCTAACCCTGAGGAGACATGGCCCTGGGCCTCTAGCTCTAGGTGACCCTACTCAGGACCAGGGGGGCTGCTACCATCCCATGGAGCCCCTTCCCACCTCTGCGGCGCTGGGTCTTCATGGTGCGTGCTATGGGCCCTGACAGCTGACACCCCACAGCTTTATGTGGCGGGGTCAGTTCTATGTGCTGAAGGCCCACCATGGGGTACTGGGCACACACTTCATCAGCCCAGCTCCCCTGGCTTCACGGGTGGCAGGAACAAGAGGGCTCCCTCGGGAGGGGCGGGGTGGGCCAGCCGTGCCCCACACGTGGGCACACACACGGCCCCGCTGCCGAGCGTCCCATCCCGAACCCACAGCCCCACAGCGCCCCGCCCCAGCCCGTTGCCTCCTGCAGGGCCGCTCGGAGCCCTCCAGGGGGCGCTGCCGCGGAGGCGGGCGGGCGTGCCTTCTCTGCGCCGCTCTTGCCGCACTCTCTGCCCCGCCCCGGCCTGGCCGCTGGTGCCGCGCTGGCGGAGGAGGCGGGGCAGTGGGTCTGGCGGGCCGGGGTGGCTCCCGTCATGGAGGCGAAGAAGATGAACCTGCCCCGGGGCCCCGAGAACCTCTGCTTTGACAAGGACGAGTTCATGAAGGTGGGTGGGTGCTGCCGAGGCGGGCGGGGTGCGGAAAGGCGCTGCGGGCCCAGAACCTTAGTCGGGGTCTTTTAGCTCCGCCACGGCTTTTTTTCCTGGGCTGAGGCCTTGGGAGAGGCTCTGAATATATCACTGGTCCCCGTCTCCGGGCCGCTTGCAGCGGTGGCTCTCACCTCTGCCCTTGTGTCCAGGAAGGGGCTGCGGCCACGTCTGGCGGGACTGAAACGGAGCCTGAGAAGCAGAACCCCAGGAATGGTTTGCAACCGGGTGACCCCAGTGCTTCTGTCATGGCCGGGGCCGGGTGCTGGAGCTCACCTGCCAGGGCAGACACGAGTCTTCCTTCCTCTAAATCATACTCTGCGTGGTTTGAAGGGAAGTTGTGGAGTAGCTGATAACCAGCGGTCAGGCCTCATTGCTTGGAAAGCTTGAAGTAATTCTTAATACTGTATTTCTCCTTTTAGTTAAATGAATAGAGGGCATATACAGCCCTGCATTTTGGAGAGATAGTCTTTTAGGTACTCCGAGGATGTTGTGTGCTTTTGAGATTAAGGATCAAGACTTTGGAACATTGGAAGCTACTCCGCTAAATAGACTTTATGTCCCCTGGAGCTTTAAAATTTGGTCAGCTCGCTGACATATGGAATGCTTTATTTTGGGGATGGGGAGTGGTGTGTGCCTGGTTTGAGTTTTTTACTTACTTCTTTCTTTTTTTTCTCTGTTTCATTTTCAGCCAGATTTTGATGTTGATCACTTTGTCTCCGACTGCAGGAAACGTGTGCAGTTGGAAGAGCTCAGAGAGGATCTGGAGCTCTATTACAAACTCCTTAAAACTGCTATGGTAGAACTCATAAATAAGGACTATGCAGATTTTGTTAACCTCTCAACAAATCTAGTAAGTGTTATTAAGTTGTACTGTACAGTTCAGACTTAGTGTGTTTTATTTTTTTAGGAAAAGTATACGGCACTTTTTTGTCATTGTTAGGTTTAAGTTATCTTAAACTGTGACCCATTTCACTGAGAACTTGAACAACCTTGTAGAATTTAGCTACTATATAGTATTGCTGTTGTCCTGTAACAAACATTTGAGATGTTTGCTTTTTGTCTTGAAAAACTTAATTCATTAGGAAGTTAGACTCAAGCTTTTTCAAACTGCCAGTAACTGTGAAATTGAAAGAAATAAATCGTTCAAATAGAATAGCAATTATACAAGTCAGGCCGTTCTGAAGGATTCTTTTAAAAATCTTTAAACTTACTTTACAATCAATATATCTTAAAAAACCCTCCAGTCTCCTTGACTGAAAATTGTAGTCATTTTCCTGTTAAAATATATTATCCAGTGTCTCCTGCTTTTTCACTCCAATTCATCCAGGTTCCAATTACACTTGTTTGAAGACTCAGATTTAACATTTTTATGGGAAGAAAAGTTTTCATAGGTCCAGAAGTTCTTTAATTTTTGGCTTTGTGTGACAAGCAGTCTGATCTCTTTATACCCGTATTTGAGGTAACATATTTTTGCACTGCATTCATAACCTGGAGACTCTAAAGAGAGGTATCTTTTTCAGTTCTTTTTTAGTATCTGTAAAATGATTGGCTTTGTCAGTAATTCACATATGAATTCATCAAAAAAGTAATAAATGTTTTTATGGTAATTTCTTTAGGTTGGCATGGACAAGGCTCTTAATCAGCTTTCAGTACCCTTGGGACAGTTAAGGGAAGAAGTTATGGTATGCTTAAAACTGTCATTTTACACAGCTTGGTAAACTTCAGCTCTCTTTCATATGATGGGGCATGGCAGGGGGGTTGGACTAGATGATCTTTCGAGGTTCCTTCCCAGCCCTTGACATTCTTTGATTCTGTGTGATTCTGTGATGTGCAGAGTATCTTTTACTCATATTAATAATTACTGTAATAAACCTCTTCAGAAATTGATGACTTAGAGTGACAGTAGGAGAGGTGGTGTGTTTTCAAGTAGTTGTAGTAGCCATGAATTTACTTTTTTCTGCAGTGCCTTTCAATGAAGAGGTAAAAGATTTCTTAAATGTAATAAATTAATGGACTTTTGCAAGACAAGTCTATGGTGAAATACTGAAACTGGTTTAATATTTCAGTAACTTACAGATGGTAGTAAATAACTGAAATGCAACACAGTCCCATTAAGGACTTTTTTTTTTTTTCCTCAGTCCTGTGGCTTAACCATATAAGATCACCCTCTCCAAGGTTCATCTTATCATCTCCTCCACAGTTACTTGGTGTTTAGCAAAGGGCAATTTTTTTTATCGTCTTGGCACCCTCTTCAAAGGGATGTTTGCTGCATAAATTTGCCTTCAAAATATCACAGCCTTAATGTCTAAAACACAAAATAGATTCAGTCAGCATAGATAAATACTTAATATGTGAAAAATGCTACTTAACTCTGATTTGTAACTTCATTCTCAAGACATGAAATCGTATTGGTTCAATTGGGTGTTTGTTTTCTGTAAGGTACTAAAAGAACACTTTTGATTGAAACACTGATTGATACTTGTGGTGGCAATACTTAAGGAGCAGGTTCTACTTTCAGTTATTAGTCATATTTCTGGCTTTTTCAGTTAGAGGGTAGTTGCGGTACTGTAGCTTTTGTTAGTCCTGTATTCTTATTAATCTGTCTCCTGGTTTAAGTTTAGATTTTTGAGTTACATTTTTCTAAAACCTTAAAAGGGATGCCAGCTTCACATACTGAATTTCTCTCTCACAGAGTCTTAAGTCATGTGTCAGTGAAGGAATTCAAGCAGTAGATGACCGGATGACCAAACAAAAAGATATTAGAAGAAAAAAGGTATAACAGAAATTTATTACCCTAAAAAGACCCTTCTTGGGATGATTTTGGTTTTGCCATTAATGTAGAGAAAATAAAATTTTAAAAGTTCTAGTCTGTCTAGATTCACACCGTGCAGGATTTTGTGCTTCTAAAAAGACTTATTGACATATTGGTTGACAGACTTCATTTTTACAGTGTTTAGTTGGTCAGAAATCTTTATTTTACTACATGTTTGATTTGGTTGGCTTTTTGTAATTATAGTTACTCTTGTTTCTACTTGTAGTATGCAGACTTGCTTGTTA
>JANIJG010016620.1:19808-49302 GCA_024611175.1 Megaceryle torquata | reverse complement strand
CTTCTCTTCTCCAGGCTCAACAGCCCCAGGGCTCTCAGCCTTTCCTCATCAGAGAGATGTTCCAGTCCCTTTATCACCTTTGTAGCCTCCGTTGGAGTCTCTCCAGTATTTCCCTGTCCATCTTCAACTGGGGAGCCCAGAACTGGACACAATACTCCAGATGTGGTCCCACTACTACAGCGTAGAGGGGGAATACAACCTCCCCAAACCTGCTGGCCATGCTCTTCTCCATGCACCCCAGAAGACCATTGGCCTTCCTGGCCACAAGGGCCCATTGCTGTCCAAGGGATAACTTATTGTCCACCAGGATGTCAAGGTCTCTCTCCATGGGCCTGCTTTCCAACGGGTCTACCCCTAACCTCTACTACGTGTCGTTCCTCCCCAGGCGTGGGTCTCTATACTTTTCCTTGTTGAACTTCATAAGGTTTGCCTTTGCCCAGCTCTCCAGCCTGTCCAGATCTCTCAGGATGGCAGAACAGCCTTCTGGTGTATCATCCACTCCTCCCAGTTTAGTATCATCTGTCCCTTCATCCAGGTCATTGATGAAGATGTTGAATAAGACTGTACCCAGAACTGACCCCAGAGGAACAACACTACTTACAGGTCACCAGCTGGACTCTGCACCACTAATCACAGCCTTTTGAACTCTACTGTTCAGCCAGTTCTCAACACATCTCACTGCCTGATCTTGTAACCCACACTTACCCACGGGGATGTTATGGGAGACAGTATCAAAAGCCTTGCTGAAGTCAAGGTAGACAACATCCACTGCTCTCCCTGCATCTGCCCATTCAGTCACACCATCATAGTCACACACACTTAGTCCGAATCTGAATGAATGCTGTGTGAGCTTTATCAGAATGGATGGAAGTGCAGACCTAAAAAAAATGATAACCTGCAGTCAGCAGTGAGGGGAGGCAAATAAACTAATTAAACTGTGCAGTGAACTTCTATGGAAAGGTCAAAGTCTGCCTGAGACATCACTGCTGTCTTCACTAGTAGACATGAAACAAACCGAGAGGTTTTTCAGCACCATTCTTTACCCCAGTGTTGACTGCCAGCTGCATTCTGACTTAGGGGAGCAAAGGGACAAATGGGATAACATGGGCAAGGGGTGAGTAGATGAAATCTCACTGTCCCCTCTGCAATCCACTCCTTCCTCCCATCACACATCTCGCACCATCCATCCTTGCTGCAGAATCCATGAGGCTGGAGAAATGACAGCTTCATTCTGTCATTTCAAGGTTATGTGCTTTTCAAACCACATTTACAAGGGCTTTCTTTTTCCCCACAAATTGAGAAGAGGCTGAGAGGCAGATCTACAGTGAAATGCTCATCAAAGATACAATCTCTGAAGAATATGAACACATTTCTTTGTTATATTTTATCATGATGTTATTTTAAAATATTCTAAGGCCAGTGCCTATTCCACCCCCATTTGTCTGGCTGCTATCTGTACACTGTCTACACATAATGATCAAGGGGATTATAAATGCTTTATCATAGTTCCCCATGAAGAAGTTGTATTCTCAAATACACACGCCTTTTCCAGTATCCCCGTACCTGTATGGAAGGAGTACAGTTGCCTACGAGTCTGTATGAGAAGAATAGTTTGAGCAACTTTAAATGTGTTTTTCTATATTGTTCATATGCAAAGATTCCCTTTAATCTTAATTCTGGCTTTTTGTTAGGTTAATAAGCAAATTCAAGGCTCATAAAATTTTAACTCACCAAGCTGAACTGAATGCTTCGTTGGGGTTGGTTGCTGGAAAGACATTTGATAAGAAAGATCTTACTCCTGAAAAAGAAATTTGATTTATGAGACCAGGTTCAGAAGTGAAAAACAATGTGTTAGATGAATGCTCAGATTTTATAACTGCAAGGACAGAGAGCCTCTTAATCACCTTCCTTCAACACTTATAGCAGGAACCTGCAACTCCCATCAACTGCAAATCATCCCCGAGTGATTCTGTCCCTGCCAATTAACAATATGCTTCTGACAGCAAAAATACCTGGTATAATCTGAGACATTTGTAAGGCTGGAAAGCATTCACCTTCCAGCTTCTCTGCATCAGCTTACAGGAGTCTCCAAATGTGCTTTCAAGAGCACAGAACCTTCTTGACATGTCACTGGGCAGAAGTAAAGCATAGCTGGGTTAGACCACCAGAATGGGTGTAGGTAGCCTTTAAAGTAACAGAAAATAGCATTGCCTCAGCAGTCTTGCCTCTCTCAAATGGGAAAGAATTTCAGACTACAAGTATGTTTCCCAGATATTGTATCTACAGAACTATTCCAGTGGGAAGGTATGGTGAGAAATCAAAAGAAAGATGTTTTTAATCACCTTCTCTTGTTATACTCTAACCGAGAAAGGACTGAATATTAACAATTGCAGAGAGCTGAGATAAACCAGACATTCTGGACCATATAAAATGATAGTTAAATACAATGCTGAGAGACCACTGGTCTAATGCAACTTTTCCATTTTTTTCACACACTCAGAAAGCCTAAATCTTATTTACCTGAATCAAGTGACTAAAAATTCTGCAGAACATGAAGAAACAGTTTCTTTCTCTCTCAAGGGTGGATATATTCCACATGTGAACACTGTGAAAACGGTTCTTGCCTTCTTCACTAAAGTGCCTCCTCAGATCCCTGAACACTCATATGATGATGGAAGACCCATAGGCCTGCATTTTCAGAAAGGAAAGCAAATAGAGACATATTGCTTTTTAAAAAATTGCCTGAAGTTGGCTGAAATGTCATATATCCTACACTGCGGCATGGAGGAAAAGTCAGATATGCTGCATTGTGGCATTTGCTCTTTCTGGTTCGAGAAAAGAGAAGCAAAGCAAAGCAGAGTATATGGGATCTAATCCGATCTCCAAACATTTGAAAACTGTGGGATAGAGCAACACAGCTAGATTACACAGATATGTGTAGACATAGGATATGGCACTTACTAAATATGCTCAGATGTTTGGTAACTGTTTCTGAAGCTTTGAACAACTTTCCAGTGTGGGAAAGTCATCTGGTGGGATATCCACAGCCTCTCAATGAGAAATTCTTTACAAATGTGAAAGTTCAGGACTGTCCCGAGCCTGACTGACGAAGAACCAAAAGATACATCTGCTGGCAGGGCCAAATCCCAGACATTTCTCAGTTTCGGTTCAGACAAGATCTGCTGGGAGAGCAAACAGACACCCTAGAAAGTTTCTGACAGGTTTTGGAAAGCCAATAAGCAGTGAGGAAATGCTGTGGCAGGGACAGTCTTCTCAAGCTCTGGGCATGGATGACCTTTGTACACACATACTGTGGTCATCCTATAAACTTGAAGAACTGTCTCAGGAACAAGCTGAGAAGCAAGCGACTTTGTATGCAAAAAGAAAGTTACTCAAAACCTCACACCTGGCTATACAACAGCAACAAAGTAGGGGAGATTGTATGAAGAATACAAACTTAAATGTTTTAGAAAGTTTTGTTTCAAATTTATAGAGGGTATGCAGATTACAATTTACAGTGGTTCAGTTTACAGCATTTTCTGTGTACATTAAACATCTGCTTTCTTAAAGAACTGTGTGATACTTCAAAAATTGTCTAGAAAATAATAGCACCCATTTTTCTGAGCTGCATTCCCAACCCCTTGAGGTGTGAAGTTTTAAAAATGCCCCAAAGATCCAGGACTGTAAATAGAGCCTCAGCTAAAAGTTACAAGTAGGAAGATGGGAATTTAAGGACCCATACAAAAACATTGTCCACACCATTACATTAACATAGCATAGATTGGCAAAAGCAAACAGGTATTTATAAAGAGGAAATACTTCAGATCTGCTAGCCTACATCTCAGCCAGTGTCCTTAGTATTTCCTTGGGGATATGCTACCTCAGCCCAAGGTCGGCATTACTGCAGAACACCTCCAGATTTCCCCTTCTAGCCCTCCTTAGATCGCTTTCCCTGATCACTCCAGAAACCATCATTATTTTTGACCTGCTGTTGAATCCTTCATCTGCAGGACATCTTCTGTTCAAGCTTTGTGCTGAGATACCACATCTAGACTCTGCCTTGATGCAAGTTGTTTATGGATTCTGCTTAAAAGCTCTTAGAGCCTTTCCTTCGGAGCAGAAACCCTCATTCCCTGCCTCAATTATTGCACTGTTCTTTCCCTCGCCCTTAACAAAAGCAGTCTCACCTCTCCAGAAAGCTGCTGTCATTTGTTCTAGCTTGTTGGGTTGACTGTATCAAACCTCTTGGTACTGGAAGCAGCTCAGTGGAAACAAACCTGAATCATAACCTAAAAACTGAATACCTCTTGTCCCTGAAATTCAAGGCTGAAGGAAAAGTTCAAGCTTTGAATCTCCTTGGGTTTTGACTCTTGGTTGCATTCAAAACCAGAAGGGCTTTACTTTTCCAAATGCAATTTGATGTGGCTTGGAATAGCATAAACTGCATAGAGACATCTGGGAAGAGTTTTGCTGATAGAAAGAACATGGAAGTATTATTTCTTGAGAAAGCACAGCATTATGAAGTTAATGAATTATTTTTCTAAAATCATTGCTCTCTGATATTTAAAATGTGGGCCATTAGCCCAGAAGAAGAGCAGAGTAACTCTGCAAAATTCTTTACACTCCAATCATATCTTGTTATTTTTATTTCTAAGAACATAAAAATACCCACTGGGTAAAGCTAATGATGTGAAACGGACAGTGCAATTTAGGGAAAATACATGGGCTTGGCCACTTTTTGTGGACTGCTCTTCTCACTCCCCAAGCATCCAGAAAGACTGATTTAAGGATATTCCAGGACGTATTCATGACCACTCCACTTCAGATCTTAGTATAGATTTGCCACCCATTAATTCCTCTAACTCCTTCCTGAACCTGGTGGTACTCTCTACATCCATAGCTACAAATGGCAACAGGTTGCAAAAGTTCACAACTGCCTGTGTAAAAACACTTTTTCATCTCTTTTAAACCAATCTCCTGCTAGCTTCAAATGCTCTCGAGTACAATTGATGGGGGGGGGGGCAAAGAGCAGTTCTGTATTTGACATATCCACTGGCTTTTATGATTTCATAAACCCTGATCACACCTCCCCTAACACAGCTGTCTCTTCAAGCTGAACAGTCCCAAACTTTTTTGTCTTTCCTGATAATGTAGCTGCTCCAACCACTTGAATAATTTGTTGCCCTTCTCCACACCAACCACACCATATCCTTCTAGAGATGTGCCAGTCAGAAGAATACACCACATTCAAGATGTGAGTCTATCAAACTTTTATAGAATTCCCTCCTTCTTCTTTCCTGACAGTGCCCAACATTTTTTTGGCAGCTGCTGAGTGATGAGCTTATGATTTCATTGACAGCTAAGATCTCTTTCCTGAGCTATAACTGCCATCTCTACTTTTGATACCATGTAGTAGACCCATTTGGATGATTTCCATTGGTACTCCTTTGCCACCTTTTCACCCTCCCACTTAATTTTCTGAGGTCCTTCTCAATTCCCTTGTCATTAGTGTTGTGTTTGGCTGTCTGAGAGAGCTTAGTGCCAGCTGCAGCCTTGAAGATGGCACTGCAAACTCCAGCCACCACATCACTGATGAAGGTGCTGAAGAAAACTGGGGTTAGCCCCATCCTGAGGGGACAAACTGCTGACTCGTATCCATCCAGAAAAGTCACCTTTAAGAACAGCTATTTGCTTTCTGCTCTTTTACCAGGTTTCACTCCATAAATGACCCTTTCCTCCAAACTCATGGCAACTTAGTTTCCATAATAACCTCTGGTGTGGAACCTTAACAACAGCTTTTGGAAACTCCACCTTCTGTCCCCAGAGACATCCTTTATCCCTATGCCTATTGACGTGCTCGCTGACACCCTCTAAGGGCTTGAGCAGGATACTGAGACAGGACTCCCCTTTGAAGAAGACATGCACCTTTCCTAAAAGATCATGTTGTTCTCAATGTTTTTACTCCTATTCAATAGACTACACCATCTGATCTGACTTAACAGTCTGTAGTTATTCCTGAAGACTTTTGAAACAGACTGTTGCATTAAATGGTAATGTCTGATCTCCACAAAGCTTATTGTCAGTGTTCTATTCATATCCAGGAAATAGGTAAATGATTCAAGTTTCCCAAAGCTGTGGCTCTTGCTGAAAATGAGGTTTATATGCTAAGTAAGTAAGACAAAGGGAAGCCAGCTCCAACAAGTGATCGCACACACTTAATTTCATTGCTAGGCAAAGAAAACAAACCCAAAATAAACCTCAGGTGCCTTACAGCTTTACAGTTAAAACACAATTAGCAGCATGATATGAACTTATCATCCCAACCAGGTTTTTCACCTTCTATACACAGTCCCCCATGTTACTAGAAGAGGTAGTCTTTTTTTTCCTATTGCAAGTCCTGATTAAGTCATACTGTTTGTTTTTCTTTTCCACTCCATTGTTTTCCCTTCGTCCATCAATTTTTCTCTGTCTCTCTTATCTCTTACCTTCTCCATTTTTCCCATTAAGTAAAAATGCTAAAGGATAACGTTTAACAAAACGCTTCCCTCTGTCACTAGAAGGAATCTACCCTCCACATTCATTTGAAAGTCAAAGTGCTGAGAAAAACTGGTCAGTTATTGAGAAAAGATTATCCTTTCAATGGCAATAAGAAAAAAAAATAATCTAAGCAATATGGAAAAATCCTTACAAGTTTGAGTTCTTACAAATGCATTTAATTTAAAGTAAGGAATATGTGATTTTCTACATTGCCAAAGAAATAGATCTAACATTGGAGAAACATTCATGCAACATACTTACATGGGTTGCAGTGAAGTTATATGGATCGATACTCTAACGGCTTGGCCAAACTACCCTGGCTGGTGAAAATAATGATGTGGTTTCCAGCCTGTCTTTTGGGGGTTCACTTCATGGTATTTATCAGTCTTGACGTTTCACCCCCACCATGCAGTAGAAAGGTTATTAAGAGCACAGCACAAATAGCCTCTATTCCCAAGAGCATATTTTAATCAGAAAGAAAAACTGTAACTGCAGAGTCTAATATGAAAGGGGCTCTGTGTGAGGGAAATATCAGCAATCACACAGAATAGATTTGCTCCTGCCCACGGCCAGGCAACACTCTGGTGCAAAAGGGAACAGACCATCATCACCTGCTGCCAGCTGGAGCTGTCCTCTGGAGTCACAGACAGAAGCACAGAGGAGACACGGCCCTATCTCACTTAGCTCCCAGCACCTGCCTTTCCTCTGGATTCAAAACAAAACAAAACAAAACAAATCCAACAACAAAAGAAATAATTGTTGCTTTTTAGCTATGAGGAACCAACATCTACAGTACTCTTGGGGTCTTATTCCCTTAATTTTCTTAGAAAAACACTATTGAAAATGTACTTTCCCTTCCTGTTCCTCCTCGGATATACTTTAAGTGCTTCTTAGTTCATTTTATAAGCAACAAGCTGTTAATTTATTGCTCCCAACAAAAGAAGATTGAGTCAGAGTCACATACCAGCCACTCCTGACTCCTTTGGTGGCATCGCTGCCCAGCAGCTGCCCCTTGCCCAGCAGCCAGACACCTGCTCAAGGTGGTGGCTGGAGTACAGAGTTTCTCCCTGTATAACACAAACTCAGATGGGGCCAGATTGGCGTTGGGGAGCCCTCGCCATGCAAGTGAGCTGGTAAAAACCAAGAGTGAAAGGTCTGGGTGTGCAGAAGCATCCTCAGCATCTTCACTTAAACTGAATCTCAGTGTCCTGCAGTAGAGCCACAGCAGCATGTAGGGATGTATTAACCCCTGGGTAAGTCATCACAGAGGAGCAAGAGGGAGATGCAATGGGTAGTAGAGAAGCTCAGCAAACACCTATACAAGCATTCAGTACTTTTGAACAGGGGAGGAGATGAGGCAATTCCCAGAGTCAGTTGCATACATAAGCAAATGGAGCAGAAAGCCTAAGTGCTGGGTACTGAGCCCTCCTCCCCCATAAAACTATTACATGGACTTCAGCCTCTCACACTGAAAACACCCTTCAGTCTCAGCATCACGGCCTGCTGGCAGCACCCCAACATGCCCACAGCAGTTCAGGTAGCAAGGGGTGGAGGAGTGCATGCCATCAGGTTTTTGCAGGCAAACACTAAGACAAAAAGCAGCAGCAGTTGAGGGGATTACATCTTTTTATCTATTTTTCTACCACAGTAGGGCTATTGGAGTCATCGGGAGTTGGGTCCTCAGCTACTGAGGTTCATGATCTGGTGTGTTGGGTTCAACCTTCCTTATTGATTTCATCACTTGTGTCAACTCTAGAGCCAATGACATGAACAAGGATAGAGAAGGGGAAGCACAGAGGTTACACTGATTCCTAGCCTTTCCCCCATATTTGACATCTACTTCAGAATTTCCCAGCATAGCTGACTGGAAAGAACAAGTTGTGCATGTTTGCAGTTTTGCCACTCGACTGCATTCGTTTCCAGTTGTGTGACTTTTTGGTATTTTGCAGCCAAGAAAGATTCTTTGTTGTTCTTGTAGAAAATCCCATGTTTCTAAGTGCATCTCATCATCAGAGGGGACCTGCCTCAGGACTTCTGAATGCATGGCACTGTCTGCTCATGATGTAGCCTATATTCCCCCGAAAATAAATGCAGGAAATACTCAAGTATGCTGAATTTCTCAAGAAATCTCTCTACTGGGGCTCTGGACACTGTAAGGTATTTACCAACAGAGCTGACAGCCTCATAAAGCTGCATGTTCCCTAGCAGCAGTGCAAAACCTAGAAAAAATGTGCCCTTGAAGTAACAGTGTCACTCCCACTGCTTGACTGGAGATCACAGTGAGATTGCTTTAGCTCTAAGCCTGATCAGTGTCCACTAAAACTGATCAACACTGTTGTAATAAATCAGCTTGAACCCCACTTCCCAGTGGAGCCACATTATGATGAATTTCTCCGTTCACGTGCCATCTGCTTTTCTCTTTGCCAAAGTTTCTCCTACCATATTCTCAAGCCCAAATTCATGGCCATCAATATTCGATGACTTTTTATTATTTGACTAATTCCAGAGAAGAGGAGGCTGAGAGGAGACTTCATTGCTCTCTGCAGCTACCTGAAGGGAGGGTGTGGTGAGGTGGGTGTTGGTTTCTTCTCCCAGGTCACTAGTGATAGGACAAGAGGAAGTGGGCTGAAGTTGCACCAGGGGAGGTGTAGGTTGGATATTAGGAACCTTTTTTTTTTTTCCTGAGAGAGTGGTGAGGCCTTGGAACAGGCTGCCCAGGGAGGGGGTAGAATCACCATCCCTGGAGGGGTTCAAAAAATATATAGCTGTGGCACTGCAGGACATGGTTTAGTGCTCATGATGATGTTTAGCAGATGGTTGGACTTGATGATCTTGAAGGTCGTTTGCTACCTTAGCTGGGGATAGTTAAGATAACCTGGGGATGTTATTTAGCTGTAGAGCAACAGACATTAAAATGCTGCTCTAGAATCTCTGTCTAGAGCTGCCATAGGTCAATCATTACTTCGGTAGAAGTTTCAATACAGAACAAAATGGTTTTCTACCTTTGCCTGATGTAGTTTTACATCAGCCCTAAATTAAGCTTCCATGTAACCCTAAAACAACTACATCATGCATTGTTTGTGTTTGACTGAGGTATAACAACATATAAACTTGAAAAAAGGAAAAAAAAGTTTTAGTCTTTCATGGTACCTTAAAGCAAAATATTCTCTATTGAGAAATTTTGTCCATGTACTATATAAAAAATGTATAATGTGAATGCATATTATAAATATTTATACCACATTCACTTAACCTCAATCCATCATATATATTCAGCTTTAACCGTGTAAGTTTTGGGGGTGAAGTATAACTTCCAGGGTAACTTTTCAATAGCCCATGACTGTTACTGGATGGTTTTTCCTCCCTTTTTCCTCTGTAAACCACAGGGAAAGAACACAGTGGTCAAATCCAGAATTATTCCAAAGCATTACTTATTACTTAAAGCCTAATTTGTTGATAACCACACACTAATCTTTCCTATACTACAGACAAACAAAACAGCATCACTGATTTCAACACCACGAGGCCTTAGCCAAACTCTGTTGTAGATATTCCTGGGGGTTTTCATATCTTCAGCAGGTTTTGATGGTATCTTTGGCTGCACTCTAGCTGATCTCCTTATATATTGATTACTGCCCTCCCAAATTAGATTTCTGTTTTCATACTATTAATTATAGAGGGTTTAAATTAATTAGTGGCATATAAATTTCTTTGTTCCTGAGTCTTCATTAAACAAATGGATAGGGCTCGTATCGAGTTAGCCTTAGAGGATGTGCGTACTGCCTTGCTTACAGAGACAGGAATGGAAGCTTTCATACTAATTTTATTTCTCAGACTGCCCAGTTTTTGCCCTGCACATGTAGGCATCCCATCTCACTACCAACTGTCATACACCATGTCTGCAGAGGGCTAGAGAAATTCCTTAGCAAAATGTTGATTGTTTTAAGGTGTTGAAAAATATTTTTGTCAGGTCAATGAAAAAGATTACTGAAGAGAAATGAATTTTGTAAATAACACTACATGGATCACACATAGTTCCTTAATACTCTAAATGTCATCTAACGTTGCAAGTATTCTTAGCAGAAAACTCCCACATACATAGCATTTCATGTGAACAATTAGAAATTACATCTGGGCTCCACAAGAAAGAAAAAATAAAAAGCCTTCCAAGGTTTTTTTAAATTTTCACTTAAAAAAAATCCAGTTAATACTTATCTCAGACTATTTATTCTTCAATCTCTTTCCAAAGCCTCACTGTGAGGTAAAAAAGGGGAACTCAAAATAACACAGTTGTTCAGTAATATATATATATGAAAATAAATGTTTAGCTGAGTTGTATGTGGTATGGGTGCGAATGCACTCAGAAAATAAACAACTTAATTTTTCTCCTTAAGAATGACCTTGCAAAACCAACTTTCCTCCAAGCAGTAATAACTGACTCATCATTACGGGTAGTCCAAAATTAAAAGTGTCTCTGACTTTCCATACCACATAAACCATGCAAGGTAAGAGACTCTATCTTGGTGCCAAGCTCCACTCAAGGTCATCCAGTCAGGCAATGCTATTTTTGGTAGCTAAACAAGGCCAAACCACCCCAGTTTCAGAGAAAAGAGAGAGACCTAATGAACATAAGAGGTAAGGACTGGAATGGAAAGGCATGTCATCCAGATTGTGGGGAAGCAAGATGGACACAGTGCAGCTAGCTGGGGATTGGAGGGAGCCTGCTTCAGCTGCCCAGTGACATAAAAAGTAAGCAAGAGGAAGGATGGATTATAAAATGTAATAAAAATGTTTAGGGATTTCCCCCTTTATCAGCTCTATCGAATGATGTTACTTTTCAAGGGAAGGCATCAAGCCTAATCAAGACTAATTCCAGAGAAAAGGAGGCTGAGAGGAGACTTTATTGCTCTCTGCAACTACCTGAAGGGAGGGTGTGGTGAGGTGGGTGTTGGTCTCTTCTCCCAGGTCACTAGTGATAGGACAAGAGGAAATGGGCTGAAGTTGCACCAGGGGAGGTGTAGGTTGGATATTAGGAACTTTTTTTTTTTTCCTGAGTGATGAGGCCTTGGAACGGGCTTCCCAGGGAGGGGGTGGAGTCACCAACCTTGGAGGGCTTCAGAAAACATCCAGATGTGGCACTGCAGGACATGGTTTAGTGCTCATGATGATGTTTAGCAGATGGTTGGACTTGATGATCTTGAAGGTCGTTTCCAACCTTAATGATTCTCTGATTCCCCAGACTTGCAGGAGCTGGCTGTTGTGCAGCTGCCTGTGGTCACCTTGTTGGGGTATATGGTAGGACTGTGCCATTCTGGGAAGCTCTGCCAGCCTTTCTCACCCTTATCTCCTGCCCTGCTCCTCCTGTGGGGCAGCCTGACAGACATAGCTTACAACAGAGCAGAGTTCAAGAAAAGGTAGCATCCATTTTATACATACTATTAATGGTCCAAAGCCATTCAGACTTGGAGGAGACCAGGCTCAAAGGTCCCTTTCCATTCCCGTCACAACTATCTGATGTCTTTACCATTATCCTTTGCAACACTGGAGGACAAGGGTGGTAAGAAACACTGCAGCACTATGGTGACAAGAGGAAACTGTGTTCAGGATAGACAGGGAAGCTGCTATATGAAGCCTGAGGGTTTCAGCTACAAAGCCAGTGTTAAGATTATGTCGATCAGATGTTTTTCTACACAGAGAAAAGAAGAGGATAATCAAGCAAATTAGCAGAGGGAGGGAGGAGACAGTGCATGTCTGGAAAATGTGCAGTAAACCACAGAACTCATTATCAGTCGTATCTGTGTGTACATTTGCTAAGCCAGCTGTGTATAATATTTTAGATACGCTGTAGGGTTGTTTTGCACCAATAATTCTTTAAACACTCTTCTGTTTTAACACTGAAGGTCTGTCCCCATGCCATACTGAAGCTCACCATTTCTTTGACTAAACCATATTAAATAAATAATTCACTGCTTCGACACTTTTGGTTTCAGGAGAATGAAAACTATATTCTGCCAGTAAATGTTGCAAGGGTTTCTGTTTTCCAGCATTATAAATAACTTAGCAGGGACATAGAGCAAGCTGTCACTTGTGCAATCCCATCTACAAGCACATCTCCAGTTAGTGCAGATTATGGTGTTAGGTGTGTGAGTAATGAAAAAAAAAAAAACCCAACATCTAATTTCTGTGATCTGACTCAATCAGTTGGGATCGTTTGTTCAGGTTTAATAACCTGATGCTGCACAACCCTGAGATGCTATTTAACAGACCCCAAAGAGAATCTCCTATCATGATGAGACCAACACATTACGGTTATTAGCTGTCATTCAGAACCCAGCAAAAAGCATCTGCAGTAGTGTTCATGGCAACTATTGGGACAGGTTACAGAGGGAGAAAGAAAGACTACCATGGAAAGTGTTCTGGCAGGGGCTGAGATCATCTTTAAGCTAGAGAATGGACTCCTGATCTTCACTTTTACCTACAGCTTTGTGCCCTTTTCACTAAATCCACCATGCTTAAAATGCTGCTGCAACATGATTGTTTCTACTTGGCTTGTTATCTTTATAAGGCTGATTGACTTCTTGCTTAGCTTTTATCACATTCTTTGGCAACCCAAATTGCCATCAGAGACTCTTGTTGCCAAGTTGGACTTCGAAAGAAAGGGACCTGGATTTTACCTGGCCTACCTTCCCCGTGGAAAGGCAGTACAGTCACTGATGTGGTCCTGAGAGCAAGGCCTCAGAAAACAGCAAATTCAATCCTCTTGCCATCATGAATTATCTCCTTTTTCAGATGAAGAAGTTGATGCCCATCCTGATCCGCCTCGATCATGGGGAGATCTGCAACACAGATACATATAGACATCATTTGTACAGACAGACCTAGCTGTAGATATAAATATCTAGATATCTGGATAGCTCTATCTACCAATCTAGTTATAGATAGACACAGATATAACATATCCAGATATCCTATCTCCTAGCAGATAGATACACAGAGCATTAGATAGCTCTATATAGATTTCTATATCTATTTACCTATCTAAAGGTTTCAAGGTAAAAATAATCTAGATCTATATGGATATCTATTTAAATCTATAAATACCTACCTAGACAGATATCTGTAGATATCTATCTATAGATAGATGTCTAGACAGATAGAGAATCTCTATTTATATAGATCTGTGTGTATATCTATATATGTCTATCCCTTCCCAACCAGGTGAGTGTGGATCCTGGGTACTCGACCAAGACTTGTAGTTAAAATATCTGCTGCTTGTTCAAATAATTTTAGTCCAGCTAAGGGAAGTATCATTCCCCCCATGCTAACAGTATGGACAGAAGAACCAATATTGCTTACTACCCATCTTTTGGTAAAGCTGCCCTGCTGAAACAGCAGGAATCTGATTGGATTTCATCACAAGCCTCTCTGATTCTTCATTTTCTTGAAGACATTTAATTCAGATTACTGTTGAAGTGAATTAAATTAGTATTAACCTTGTCTGTGAAAATGATGCTTCAGAAAGGTAAATGTATTTCTCTTGGCATGCATGAAAATGAAATGATAAATTGATACGTGCAAATCTCCGTGCAGATGGAGCCTTTCTAATGAGTTATTATCAATGTGTAACTCTATTGATTGTTTGTATATTGTCAAGCAGGATCATAATGGATTCATTCAGAGAAATTAGTCTTTGGATATACTCAGAGATGAGTCTATGACACCATTCTAAGTTAGAAACTATACCTGGGTAGAAAAAAAGCATGGAAGGTCCCCATTGCATTGGGTGGACACATGTCTGAGCAAAACTGAGGAGCTGACATGCAGATTTGGTCAGACTGTCTGCATAAACTGGCTAAACTCTATTACCAGCTACATCTAGTCTGAATGATTAACTGAGCAGAAAGAAATGAGACAGAAAAACATCTAATAAAACCCCACAGTTCAGTGGTAGATATTAAACTGAGGTTAGCTTCCTAGGTTCCTACTGCTTTTTAGCAAATGGAGGGAAAAGAAATGGCTCATATTAGTCTTGTTTGTCTAATTTTGCTGATGATTGTAATTTTATAGGAGCTGAAAATTGTATATCAGTCTCCAGAGTATCTATATTATAGCTGAGGTTAAGATGTACCATACTGAATTATTATCTGACTTGATTTTTCATGAGTACTGTCTGAACACCTGGCTTTTGATGTTCAAAATAATTTAAAATAGTCTTTTTTTTTTTTTTTTTAGTGAACACGAGGCATCTTCTGCCTGCCACATAGTTGTTTACTACCTCCAATTCTATTCCATAGAATTTGATTCAACTATCTATCTATGGTGAAATTTCCATCACTTTCAGTCCCAAAGACATGAGAAAATCTGTAATACTGTAGGTTACATGATCACGTAAATGTTCAGCGTGTTCTTACAAGAGGGAAAGGGCAAGCACATGCTTAGCTTATTGCTAATTCAAAACACGGTTGAATCTATAAATGGGATGTAACTAACACTGCACAGAAGGTCAGTTTTAGCCATTGGGAACTGTGACACGGTAGTTAAAGTGACATTTCCCTAAAAGAATACCAATGAGCATCCTTACGTGCTCAGCCAACTCTGTAACTCCTTTCAGCCGGATGATAAGTACTTGACAAATTCTGGTCCTCTTCAGATGCAATTGCATGGTAAAAGATAGACCAAGGCATTTCTGTCACACAGGAATGGGATTTCTTGTACTCATGCCAGGTTATATGCAGATATAAAAGAGAGAGTTGGAGAGAGTCCAACAGAGGCTATGAGGATGGTTAAGGGACTTGAGCATCTCTCCTATGAAGAAAGGCTGAGAGAACAGGGGCTGTTTAGTCTTGAGAAGGCTGAAAGGGAATCATATTAATATCAATAAATATTTGAAGGGTGGGTGTCAAGTGGAAAGGGCCAGTCTCTTTTCTGTGGTGCCCAGTAATAGGACAAGGAATAACGGGTATAAGCCTAAACATAGGAAGTTCCACCTCAACATGAGGAAAAATTTATTCACTGTGAGGGTGACAGACAGTGGAACAGGCTGCCCAGAGAGGCTGTGGAGTCTCCTTCTCTGGAGACTTCCAAGACCTGCTTGGACCTGTTCCTGTGTGGCCTGCCCTGGGTGATCCTGCTCTGTCAGGGAGTTAGACTCAATGATCTCCAGAGGTCACTTCCAAGCCCCACCATTCTGTGATTCTGTGATATCACAGCTGAACAATTCACCTACTATGTTCACTGGCATAGCGGTAGGGTCTTGCATTTCTGAAAATCCCTCAGATTGAGTGCAAAAGCAAAGCAAGAAAATAAAATAAAAATAGAAAATCCAACCAGATTGGGTGACTCATCTCCCACAAAGTTACATGAGCATTATTTTTATTGTAAAGAGAGGCTTTGATCCATACATTTGATTCACTGTTCACTTTCCACCACAGGCCCTGTTGCTGCTTGCTGTTTCCAAAGAATAATTTTCACTTCGTGTTCCCCTTGTTTCAGAAAGTCAACCCTCACTGACATTTCTACTATGCTGGTGGTGATAATGTCAGTGCCTTCTACTACATTTTTTTTTCTGCTATTCTTATGGCATAAAACAAAAAAAAAAAATTGCTATTACATACCAATCGGTTTCATTTGGGTCCTAAACAAGCCTAGCATGGTTTTCCTACAGGTGTAGTACACTCTCTGTTTTACCAGAATAATTAGAAGATGTGTATCAAAATTTTGCAAATCACAACAACAAAATCCTGGAATTATATTTTAATTTCTCCTGTGAAGCTTTTGTCCCTAAATTTAGATGTAGATGGACAGAAGCTTCCAATATTTGTTTTTCACCAATACAAAAGAGCTAGTTTTCCTTTGCCCTCTTCCCTCCTTATCAATACTACACTGTTTTTCTATGTCCAGTGCTTCCTTCTGAATCAGATTTCCTCCAGTCTTTTCTGTCTTCTTGCTAGACCAGTGGAGTGAAATGAAACTGGGATAAAAAGTCCTATAGTGTAAAAGAAGCTTAAAGCAAACTGGAAGAACACAGAGCCTGTAATGCTCCAGCCACCACACTGGAGCACAGCACACGGCATGCGGGGTTGCCTCACACAGCACCATATGAACTGTTGGAATAGCTGCACTGAGGACTGTGTTGATCCCTCACAAACACACACATGCTTTTTTTTTTTAAAAAAAAAAAAAAAAAAAAATCACCTGGACACACAACAAAATCTCCAGACTGACTTCAAGTCAGCTTTTGAAAATAACTGCCTTGTGTGGATGAAACCCTCCTCCAAAGAAGGTGCTCTTGGAAAGAGGGCTAATGCCTGTAGAAGTAACAGTCATTCAGTTCTCTACTGAAGCTGTCAGCATGAAGGCTCAGTGGAGTTTGACTAAAGTATGTAAACTCTCTAATCTCCAGTGCAGATATTTTCCTAAGCTGTTTTCCAACAAGTAGTCAAAATGCCAGTTACCTAAACTGCCAGTAGGAAAAACCCCTTAGCCTTCCTATGCTTCCCCCAACTAAATCTCTTCTTCAAACTCCCTCCTTTCTAAGCTATGGATTCAGTCTATGAAGAGCACATTTTGTCTTGGGCTAGCGGCTGAAAAAAATTCTAAATATAGGAGAGTAATATTCTGTAGTTTTATAACTGCATTATTTTATCCATGTTTCAGTTCATGTTTTTGGGACACATCCATTTCTTTTGTTGCCATTGGATACTGCATCCTCCATTGTTTATCAGAATAATTAGATCAAACAATAATTCAGATTCTTACAGCTCATTCAAATAATTCTCTTACAGCTCATTCAGAGTTCCCAAAGAGTCTTGGAAATTGAACAAGTTCATATTTTGCCTTCTCCTTTCCCACTGAGGCATGTGCAAATCACCTGGCAAATTCACAGTGCTGCACTGAACTGCCATTTGGCACAGAGGAGTTTGATAGTTGAACACAATTTCCCTTTCTCTACATGCCAGCGAGAGCAGGAGAGCTCGGGCATTGCTCACTTTCTCCAGACGACCAAAAGGAACAGCACTGCACCCAAGGGTGTCTGGGCATGAAATTAAAGGGGGACATAATGAGGATGGCATAAGGACTTGACCAGGGTGCACACAGGGGACCCTCTGGAGGGAGAAAGAAACAAAAAGTCTTAATTTTCTAGTTGGTATAGAAACTCAGTCACCAAGTCCTGTGCAGAGGAGGGCATGGTATCTCTAGCACCTTCCTCAGCTCTGCACCATCACGCTGCATCTCACGGCTCCACTCTGAGCAACGTGACAGTGCTGTGACTTGTGTCACCCCCATGCACAGGCTGTAGGCATGGGCTCCTGGAATACAGACAGGGCATCCGACACTATGTTAAGCTCTTCAAATGAATCTCCGGGTATCTGTGCCAAGGAACACACCACTAAACTTCTGCTATCATATTTCTCTTCTACTCCTGCATCATCTAATGCAAATGTACTCAGTCCATGTTACTACTATTGATGGAAAACTTCCAACCTGGAAAGAAAAGAGAGGCTTTCTTCAAGGGTTAAAAGAAGGTCACTCTGCTTCTTTATAATACTCTGCACCATATCACAATGGAAACTTCTTGAAGGCCACTGATGCAGTTTGGTTTGGGTTTTTTTTCCTTTTTTTTTTTTTAAGGAAAATAGGTATTGCATCTGAAATGTTGAGGCTGAATTGTCAGTTTAAGATTTACATAAAGCAGATCTCTGGCAAGGCTGCACATCTCTTCATCAAGGCTTCTCTTGAGAAACTGAATTTTAGAAAAATGTCTGGAAATGTGAGATATGTAAAATAAAGAAAGATTAGTGTCAAATAACTGCTTCATGGAAAGCATCATTCATATCTGAGGTGATCTGTAATGTGCTGTGTGATGATTAAAATAAACCAGCAAATCTGAACTCCTCAGTGCTCATTTTATCCTCTATGTCTTAAAACATCACCAGTTAAACACATGTGATGACTGAGATGATCAGCCGCACAGGACCTGTGCCTCACCTCTTATAAAGCAAGGCATGGTACTTCACTTCCAGCATGCTGGAAAACAACCCATTCATCACTGCCACTGGGGCTGTAGTTACCTGACATTTTCTTGCTAGGGAGAGCAGGGGATTTTTCCAAGAGCTATTTGCTTGCTCACTGCTGCTGCATAGCATTGCTCTGCTCCTTTGGTTGGGATGCTGTGCTCAGCACATAATAACCAGCACACAGGGCATGGGAGAACAGAGGCCAGATAGATATCAAGATGTAAAAGCAAACCTGTACCAGCAATGAAAAGGAAACTAGCAACCTTAGCTCAGCTAGAAAAAAAATAATTTAAAAAAAAAGGAGATTGCAAGAGTCAGAATAAAGCAGCATATTGTACCTGGTTTGATGGCACATAGTCATGTTCTGACTTCTTTCCTCTTTTCCCAAGAAAGAGGATGTCAGGCCATAGAATCACAATCAAGTGTCTAACAACCAGAGAAGTACAACAGAGTTGTACTTTTCCCATTTCCTTACTCTCTTTGTGACTTGCAAGATGAGCTCCGTTTCAGATACGTTTCTGAAATGAACCACAGAATGTAACGGGTACAATGGGGTGACAAAGTAGAAGTAAAAATGAAGGAAAAGGAAGGAGATATGGGTTAGAAAATACACTGCAGGATCAGGTAAGTATGCTATTTGCACTCCTGACCTGGATATGTGTCCAGGGAGCTTTCTGATGTGCTGCTGTTCTAATAAGCAGAACACACAGTAGGTTTGGGTTAAGAAAAAGCCAAATCAGCCAAAGTGTCAGGCCCAGCATTTGTTAAACTTGGCTTAAAACTGAACATCACTTCTGGTTTTCATTAGATCAACATATACACGAGCTGATGTGGAAGCACTTACCCCAAGTCCTGGAATGGCAATGTAGATCCAACGGTCCCCAGAGCAGGAGTGCAGAACATGGCCTGACCAGCAAGGGCTTCCCCAGAACAGCCTCATTTTCCATTCTTCCTCATTATAAAAATATATCAAATGTCTCCTAAAAGAATAACGAACAGTAACACCAAATCACACACATACTCAACACTCTAGGCTATATGTATTTTTCCCATAAGCAGAAACTCAAGAATTAAAGCAAATATAAATTTTGCTCTCCATAATGAAAATGCCTCCGTTTAAATCTTTTCAGCCTTTTCCAGTGAGATTTCACAATACTAACTAGCATTATGCTAAACTAGACAATACAGAACAAAGTGTTCACACAGTACATTTCTCACCCAGGTCCTCACGAGAGAATTGGGTTGAACATCACAGGGTATTTTCACAAGAGGCAAGATGCTGATGCTGGACATGGATCCTGTATCCAGTAACACAGCAGCCAGGAGCCTTTTAATTTATGAAATGGTAACATAAAACCTATGCCTAATGTGTGCTTACTTCATTTCAGCTTGCCACATGGACAGAAAGCATTGTCCTCACACATGGCATCTGCAAGTGTCCATCTTGCATGATCTCTCTGAAGAAACTTCACCAGGGAGAGGTGCTGAACCTGGATAGGTCCCAGTGTGATGCCAGTGGTGGAAAGTGCTCAGCACTGCACTGAACCTAGGGAAAAGGAAAAAAACTTTAGGAGAAAGCTCTTCTGCTAACCTAGATCTTAAAAATCCTAGTTTTCCACGCTAAATAGGAAAGTGTATTTCCTATAGATTTAACTCCTATGGAATATTTTTTTTTTCAGAGAACTCCTTCTTCATAGCAGAAATTGGTATCACATTGGATCCCCACATAAACACTCATTCAAAATGACATCCCACAAACTAATAACACCCCCACAAGAGACCATTCACCCCTCCACCCAGGCACCATGTGCCAATCCCAGCAGCCACAAGGGGCACAGTAATAAAGCTGCTGCCAGGATGGCAGGAGGAGAGAATTAAAGAGACTTTGAGTAGAGTTGTGTTTTGCACATCCAGGGTAGAGAATTATCCAGCATCAACATGATTTGGCACCGTCAAAGGGTTGTACAGACCCTACGCAGAGGCTGAGCTAAGAACCTCCTGTAACCCATTGCTGTCTTAAGCTGAGTCAAAGTCAGACACGAGTTGAGCTGACACTTTGTGCCAAAAAAGGTAATGCTGATTTTGAATAAACAAAGTCCTTCTTAAAACACAAAAGTGATCAAATTAATTCTCATTAAGAAAAAAAGATGAAGAAAGGAAAGATTGCCACATCTTGCCACAGTCCCCAAAGAACTGGCTATTTCTAGGTTTTTATATGCATAAAGAAAATCTGCACACACAAGGGTTTGGATGTGAGACTGTAGGAACTCCCTCTGGAAACTTAGCTGCCTGTTCACATAAATGTTGAGGCATATTTTCAGGTTTTGTAGACAATGTAAATGTTTCATTTGTGGCTTTGAGGACGTTGGGTATTGTTTGCATAGTTTTGTATCAGCTTAGCATTCTCAAAAATAGCATCCAATCAAAATCAAGTCCTAAATGTAAGTTAACTCTAAATACAAAAGGATATGAACAGAACAAGGAAAAAAAGCCCAAGCTGCAGGAAACAGTTTTTCTGCAACCTGAGCCTCTTTTTCTAAATTATTTTTAGCAAAATCAGGTTGATTTTTCTTTTATTTGCACAGATACTTCTCTCTTTTTTTTTTTTTTTCTCCATTCTTGTGAAATAAAAGTCATTAAATCACACTCTTCTGATCCAGCAGGCCTCTTTGTTGAACTCTAGGAGCAATATTCCCATCTAGCGACTTCCTTTTATCTTCTTTAATATTGATAGAGGTAAAACTGGAGCGGGAAAGCTTGAGTAGCTACAGTGTTAATATTTAGCACAGTGTTCACTTGGTAGCAACAAAGCTTTAGCCTGGGCTGCCGAGCAAGCAATAAACCCCTTAAATGGCTCTGGGACAACTGGGGCCAGTGCTGTGAAGAATTCATGAAGCAGGGCCTGCAAAGGCTGCTACTTTGATATTACTTTCAACGCCTGGAGCTTTCTATCTGCATCCAACCAAGCCTCTTTTGTAATCCTTGACATCGATCCATCCTCAAGAGCATGGCTGTGGGCAAAGAGTTTGAGCTGAAGGTCAAAGGCAGAGCTGAAAGTCACCACTATCCCTGACGAGGTGGCCAGGCTAGGGCTTTCTGGTCCTTTGGCTCAGCACAGGGACCTGCTGCCAGTTGGTTTGGGAAGCAGAGGTGCTCTCCTCCTCCCAGCTCACAGCCAGCCACAGGAAGAGACGGGGAACAGACGGGGAGGTGCCATGAGAAACCAAACACCAACCAGGCTTCACGGAGCCCTGCTAAGAAAAGGCCAAGATCACTCTCTGATACAGAGCGGGGTTCTGCCAGTATATTCAGCACATAATGATAAACACCATTTCTTTCCCCATTTCCTACCTCCCTTTATTTATTTTTTTGCTTACAGGACTTGCCAGGACCCCTTGCTGTGCTTCATTTCCATTACTCTTTCCAGTCTAGTTGCTTTAGCACCAAGATTTCTTTACTTTTTTTCTTTGGTAATATAGACTAGGGTATTTTTATTCCTTCATGCTTGATAGTAATATTCTGCAGTCTCCTCTGGCCTCTGTGGCCATTTACAATGATTAGCAGTTTGCAAGAGGTAATGAGTTTCTATCTTTTCCTTCTCTCTCTTTCCCTCTCTGCTCCTTTTTCTGGCACAGTCTTTTAGTTATTCAAAATAAACAGACAACTGCATAATTAAAGAACCTTAATGCCAACAAGAAAATATAATTGAGCCTTCTAAATACTAAGGAAAGAGAGGGAAAGCTTGATAAGTATTGCTGTATTTTCTTTCAAGTCATGGGGCTGGGATTTTTTTTCTCCCCCACTTAAATTCTGTTTAGGAACAAAAGATTTTTGTGTTTGCAAGAAAGAGGAGATGAGTGATTTTAGATTTGCATTTTCTCTTCACTAGAGCCAGGCATTTCATTGAAAATAATTTAAAAAAAAAAGGTTTCCATCTTACAAACAAAAGCATCTGTTTAAATAAAAAGCCACTTGAGAAAGACATAATAAAAAATAATTATTATTATTTTTCCAAAGCAGGCCTGAAATACCCAGAGGTCAGTAGAAAATGGCTAACACTCATTTAAAGGTGTCCCTTTCTTTTTTTTTTTGAAGCCTTCATTTAAGCCGTGGATAAAAACCTAAATTAAACAATTTCTTCTTGTCTCACATGAAATAGCTTGACTTTTTCTAAAAAAACTCCAAAACAAAACAAAACAAAAACCACACCACACAGAAAACCAACTGCAGAAGCGTTTTAACTATATCCATTTGCATGAAGCCTCTTTATCAATTTGTTGACCATATGCAAAGCCACAGTCATTAGCATTTTTTTTTCTTACACCAGTAGCCAAGTGCACGCTGGTCGGACTGGGGAGGTGAGCAGGAGGGTGGCAAGGGCTACGAGGCAGCTCAGCCTCTTGCTTATGGGTGCTGAGCATCAGGGCACAGAAGAGACCTGCGCACAGCTCCTGGGTGAGGGGCCAGCCTGGGTCTGCTCCCTGGACCAAACCAGTAGTGAGGAGAAGGCTTCTGCCTGGGGTTGGTGCCAGTATTCAGACAGTCACACCAGGTATATATCTGCACAGTAACTGCTGAAATTTAAATGCAATATGAGAAATTAAGAGACCAGGCTGTCCTGCTGATGTAGGAGTTGAGAGCAGAGGGTTACCCACCTCTCCAGCTTCCCCCTGGCTGCTCAGATGAGATTCCTGTTACACCACCAGCACATCTCACAGGCCAAAATTCATCCCATGTCCTGGGGACAGGCTTCCCAAGCCAGACATGCAGTGATGTACCCCAGGGCTGCACCCTTATAGCACCTTAAAAAAAGACACTGTGGGGTTACCTGCTCCAGTATGTGCACTAGTGGAGACCTGGGCTCCAAATGGAAATCTGCAGGGCTCGATACAACACCATTCCTGTCATCCATTATAAAATGGTGACAACAGGCGTGACAATCTCACCCACGGTGTCCTGCACTGGCAATTTGCTGTTCCCCCGGACAGGATGAACCTTGAGAACATCTTCAAGATATCTGCTAGCTACATTCAGGTGTCTTCATTTCCCTTAAGTTACTGGAAAAAAATTACATTGTTATTCATATATTATGAACAATTCTTCTTTGAGGGCAGAATGTAAGAATAAACAGAAGAAAAAAATCTATTAAAAAGGAAAAAAACATTGGAGATGAATTGTACTCACTTAAATTCTGCCTCAATTTGACCTGAGAGGAACAAGGAGCCACATCTTTGAAGAAGAGTTCTGAGAAGTTATTCTCAGACATCTCCTCAGCTTTGGAAGTACCTGAAAGTAATTGATTTCTCCACTTAAGAGTACTGAGCTCCCTGTGCACCTGACCAGAGACTCCCAAATGCCACTTCAGAGCCCAGACTAGCCTGGTGCATTTGGATTTCTCATTAATCCACTCAAACATTTCAATCCAAAAACTCATCACGATGGGCATGCTTCTGCTACTCCCAACCTTTGTGAAGTACCTTCTTAAGTACAGCATTCACACAGGGAGCTGGAGACCATTTTGAGGCTCCTCTCAGCCTGAAGGGACTTGATGTCATTGCTCCCATAGCCCAAGAAGCTGCCAAAACTGAGCTGGGATCAAAGTGCTTCCATTTCTTTTGATGCCTCATCTTTATGGGGCAGGGGAAAGAGACAGACTAAGAAAAGCAGAGCCTGACTCTGTGGTCTAGCTAACAGTAGAGTCTCTTTGGGAGGGTCTCTCATTTCTGGTCCCAGCTAAAGAATTTGTTTATGCATTTTTGCACTGGAGACCCTCTGAAAAAAGTACCAAACAGCCAAGGAGAGCACAGCAAGGCTCAGAGTCCCACTCACCCAACTTCCTTCTACTCATGTCCAGAGACCCAAGCAAAATGACCTTTGTTTTATGAAAATAAATAAATAAATAAATCTTTTCCTCAATAACACTATGTCCTCAAAACTACTTTTCAGTAAGCTACACTGACTCCACTTTGTGTGCCCTTTTCCTTGTTGAGAAAATAGTATTTGAGAAGATTCTATGATCCTTTTGGAAAATCACAAGCAGCTACTTTACCTTTCACCCGCAGACCAGCCAAGTACAGCCAGAGAACATCACCTCTCCTGGTGCTCCTCAAAAAGCCCAAGTGAACCAGAAGATGTCTTGAAGCCTTGTACGAGAGCCAGGCTGGGTGATGGCTCACGGGTTAGCCCAGGTCCAAGGTCAGTACCAGCTGATCTGGTTCAGCCAGCCTAGTGTAGGAACAAAGGTTTAGCTGTCTGGACACCGATCATGCTCTAGCCTCAGGGCCAGGGAACAATCCCTGAGCTGTTCTAATAAATACTAGTTAAAAAGTATCCAGGAAGACTATTGTCCTAAGAATACCCAGTCATTCTCAGCAGACTTTATTTTTTATTATTATAATTATTATTATTTATTGTTATTATTAGGGCTAAGAGGATGATGAAGGGGCTGGAGGACCTGCCTTACAAGGAAAGGCTGAGAGACCTGGGGCATTTTAGTCTGGAGAGAAGACTGAGGGGATCTAATTAATGTCTATAAATATATGAGGGCTGGGCATCAAGAAGGCAGGGACAATTTCTTTTCACTTGTGCCTTGTGATAAGATGAGGGGCAATGGACTCAACCTTGAGCACGGGAAGTTCCACCTCAACAGGAGGAAGAACTTTCCTGTAAGGGTCACAGAGCACTGGAACAGACTCCCCAGAGAGGTTGTGGAGTCTCCTCTGGAGACTTTCAAGACCTCTCTGGATGCATTTCTGTGTGATCTGCTCTAGTTTTGTCCTGCTTTGGCAGGGGGGTTGGACTCGATGATATTCAGAGGTCCCTTCCAACCCCTAACATCCTGTGATTCTGTGACTGTTATTATTGCTATTATCATTACCTGCCTCTTGTCTTAACAGAACACTGACTTTGATGGGATTTTTTCGCAATAACCAAGTACATGGAATATGATCCAATGGGAACTTTGACATGGAAGCTCCCACACAAGCTGCTTTTGTTTTACAGAGCACATGGCCAGCCCAGCTCCAGCACTGCTTTCTCCACTGTTTATTTCTCCCTCAGTTCAATCTCGTCCTCTACATTTTCCAGTTGTCATACTGAAGGATTTTGGCAGAATTCACACGCCTATCAAGGTTTGTCCTGGCTCATGTCACTTTACCACACTTAACACGCCTGTATACATCAGAGCGTTACAATAACAGAAACTTAACACACTGTAAATAAACCCTATTGTTTTTACCAATGTGCAAGCCTATTATCATTAGCCTTAACTTCACAGAGGGTGAACGTGTTCTGACTTATACGGCATGATTTTTTCCATTCTCCCACTGGTTTTGCTCAAGTTTCTATTTTAAGCTCTTTATAGCTGAATATGGGCCAAACTCTTATAGTTCAGCTGCTCACACAGAACTGTCTCCTCAGTCCCAACTGTGAGCCCAGCCAGTCAAACTGCACAAGAAACAGAAAATGAAAGTGATCTTTTTCTTTTTTTTTTTTTTTTTCAGCAAGTGCCCCAGGTGGAAAGGAGCCCAATTTTCCTTTGCCACGCTGCTGCTCAGGGGGCACGGTCCCTTCTGCAGGAAGCCAGCCTGGCTCCAGCTGAGCCCAGGGCCAGGAGGTGCAGCCCCAGGAGCTGGTGTGCAGCCCAGACAACACCAAAAGACAGATTCAAGGATTGTGTTGGTTAAAAGGGGACATTTGGATAGCTACCTTTGGCTAAAGAGCAGAGGAAAGATGGAATTGGGCAGCACCACTAAATCACTTGTCCAAATAGCTGATTTTGTTACCTGCCACAATCCCTTGTTTTTTTACTTTTATAGTTTTATTTTTTATAGTTTCACACTTTTGCTTTAGCTTTGTACCATGCTGTACTGTAATCTATTGATTATTGCTTTATTTCTCCAGAATCTTCTTTCCTTTCTGATATTATGGAGCATAATAAAACACCTTCTTCTAGTTTCTTCTTATTTTCTTGTACAAAGGCAACAGGTTGAATTGCATTAGGTATACCATGAGGAATTAGGTTATCTATTTTCCTGCATTTTTTCCAATGGACAATGATGGAACATTATATAAAATACACTATTCTGGGCCTAACTGGAATGTGCTAAAAGTAAAATAACTTCAGTTTAACTTTTTGATATTCCCTGTTTTGGTTTCAAATGGTCAAACTGTCTTTTGTATCGCCAGCATCATCCATGGACATCCTATTCCATCAGTTTAGGGTTTTTTTCTTTTTTTGGAGCCCTTCTCAGAGGGATTGTTTTCAGAGATATTAATTAATTTCAAATTTGGTAATTCATAAATAACACTACCAATGATTGCATGCATTTATTTTCTGGAGTGAACTGAAGCAGCAAGGCACTAAGATTTGCATAGTGTCTGGTTTTGTGGTACCAACATGATATAAAATAATGTTAAAAAAAGGCTCGCTTTGCAAAGTGCTAAGTGCTCCAATATCTTTGCATATGGATACCTGGAAAAAAAAGGGAGAGGAAATAATACTGGCGTTTAAATAACACACAGTTAGGGGCTTAGCACCTTGAAAAAAAAAAAAAAACAACACGTTTTCTATTGAAGTCTTTCCTGCCAAGTATGAGTAAAACAACAGGTCTGCATTCAGACTCTGGCTCATGGGTATTCATTAAAGCAAATAAACAATGAAATGGTAAAGAAAGCATTACATAGCTTAAAGCCTGATGAATAATAAATACATTGGTGTTGGCTGAGCAATGGCAAAATACATTTCTACATACCAGGAGATAATGAGCTCGTTCAAGGAGCCTTGTGTATGTAAAGGGATTTCTGAAAAAAAACCCACATCACAATATAACTGAGAATTTGCTATTGCTAATCCTAAGGCTTTCTGTTTTGATCCCCCAGCTTTCTTTTTCCTCTTGTTTGATCCAGCATACCCTGTGTAGCAGTAAGTACATATAAGTGAGCCCAAGACAGGTGAAAGAGGGAAATACAGAAAACACAGCTCCTGAAGCAAGATTCTAGAGTCAGCTAAAACAATCACCCAGTTGCCCTGCTACAACACAATGTGGTTAGGAGTGGAGAGATATTTTAGTAACAATTTTTTTTCTAAATTTTTTTTTTTTTAGGCTTTTTTCAATGCTAAACCCAAGCCAACATATTTTAAACCTTATGGATGCCAAGTGACAAAATGTCTTCAGTCTTTTAGCACACACTCTTAGTAATCATAACAACATTTCTGTATTATTATAGGCAGTATTGGCAGTGTGTTCAATTGTGCATGGAATAAATAGCTCACATTAGCAATTTGCCTTCAAATTCTTGTGAGGGGAGCAGCCGGTTTAATTAAGCACATCTTTCTGGGAAATCAGTAATAATAGTAATGAATGAACCTGCTGCTGACCTGCAGCAGTGAGAAGCCATTCAGAATATTTCTGAGCTTAAAACTAGTAAACACCTATGGCTGCCTGAATCCTAACAGCTCCATGATGCTGCCATTGGGCAAGGCAGCCAATGCCACCAATATTCCTCTTGGTTTGATAAATGTTCCTTTCTTCCTTACTAGCCACTATACATATTTTTTGGGTTGCTTTGTTTGTTTTTCTGCAGAAGATGCCTAAGCCAATTTATACATCCCATGACCATCCACTGTATTCCACTGATGGGATTTTCAACACAGTGTGTCAACCAGATGAGGTGCTGCCATGTGATTAGGTGTCTGAATTCTTCCACAAAAAACAACCCAAACAAAACAACTGTTCCAGAATAGTTTAGGTATTTTGGCCAGTTACCCAAAAGCAAGAAGCATCCATCCAGTTTCACAAAACTAAATGCACCTATTCAGATCATATCAACCTAAAGTATATCCAGGTGCAGGGGGAGCAAATACCTTCTGCAAGAGAATTGTCTCAAATTTTACAAAAATTGACTTTTCAATTAAAAAAAACAAAACAAAGAAGCTTTTGACTGGAAAATTCCCAACTAGCTCTAGCATTGACAGATTGTGACTTCTGAGAAAAAGCCAAAAACAAACACAAAGACATAGGGCCTGGAAAACTTGCCTTGCAAGGAAAAATTGAAAAAGCTGAGGGCAAACATTTGACAAAGATGGAAAGACAAATAGATGTTTAAACATATTTGAACTGCATAAACACCAAGCACAGAAGGAATTGCTGTAGTTAAGACACGTGCTGCCATAGAATGTGTTATAATCATGGGGTGGCTTAACAAGAGAGCAAGTCAGAGAGGCAGAGTAGGTTTTTATGGGTGACACGTATTATACTAAGAGTAGTAGAAAAATGGAAAAGGTTAAAAATGCACTAACTTACTGTTTGGGACATAGAGGAGGAAGTAGAAAAAAAAACCTGAACAAATGAAATTACTAAAGAATATAGTTGATATTTTATAGGAAATACAGGAAAAACTACAAAATATCCTATAGCCATCCTGCCAAGGAAATGTGCTGAACAACCTAACAGGCCATCTTCTGATTTTTCATTTCTATGAATGAGGGTATAAGGAACCTGAACACCATGCACAAGATACCATCGACACAGAGAAGGCATTGTTAGCAGGCAGTAAGTTATCATTGGAGACAGTTATGTAAATAAAAACTGTTGCATTCTTCAAATCAAGTCCTAGGGAAAGACACAGTCAATAGCTAAACCCAGCAACAGTAAACAAGAAAAGGAATGGGGGAGAAAACAATGTTTTGTACCATGACCATTTTCCTTCAGCAGCTTGAACTCTTCTAAAGCACTCAGTCAGAAACAAAATGTACAGTATAGAGAAGAGACACGAAGGGAAACCTTCCTTTTTCCTTTCTTTTTCTCCTCATTAATTAGTAGGACTGTTGCATCTCACCTAAGCCAAACAAAGGAAGAACAAAGAGACGGAAAAATTATCTTAGTCTCTGAGATGATGGCTGACTATGGAAAACTTCCACTTTCAATGAAAAAAAGAAT
>JANIJG010016620.1:0-19680 GCA_024611175.1 Megaceryle torquata | reverse complement strand
TCCTAAAACCCGAATTAATCTCAGGAATGCCTTCATGCAAGTATAGTTTCAACCCAAACATTAGACGTATGCTTTTACCCCAGGAGTTCAGCAGCCAAATTTTGACTGAATTAAGGCAAAGTCACTGGCTAAAGAAAAGTGTTTAAAATGTCCATAAAACCATAAAGGATCCCAAAGAGCCAAAGTCTCAAAATGGGGAAACAGAAGTTAGATATTTTCAGTAGTGCAGAGAGAACATTTCTAGGATTTTCTTCAAGATGCTGGAGCCTATAGCCCAGCAAGCAAGCAAGGAGCCCAGCAAACATAAAGTAGAAGATGAAGCAAAAGATACTGAGGTTCAGCTGAGTGTTCTGTAGGGCTACCGAGCTCCGTTGGGTGCTTCGCTACTGATCTGATATGGTAGCAAAGCTTCCCTGTAACTGTGCCATGGAGATAAAACAGAAAAATAAATATTTCCATGTACTTATCATGTTAGCTTTGCTTCATATTAGGTCTCTGAGTGTTATTGTTACAAGGCCAGACCACAATACTCACACAATCTACACAAAATCTGGCTGCCCAGAGCCAAGAAAAAACAGATCTGGATTTCATCCTTGCCAGTCTTGAGAGAGCTTTGAAAGTTTAAAAAGCAAAATAAAACCAACTAAACCCCCTTCACCTCCATGTCCACCCCAAGGAGCTGTGGAAAGTGGAGGATTCTTGGGGAATTACACCAATAATCTGCTCTGGTCCGTTTCAGGGGGTTCTTATCCAAGCCCTGAGGCCAGCAGCACAGACAGTGCCTTGTTCTCAGCAGCAGTGGCTGAATTCTCCTGCCATGTGGTGACACTGGTTCAGGGGAAAAGAAAGGGGAGGGGGAAAGGGAGAAGCCCTGCCGTTTCCATCAGTCAGACAGACAGCAAATTGAGGAAGGAGCAGAAGTTGTTTAGGGCTGTCTAGCAAGTGACAACTGTTTGATTGGCAGAAAGCCATGATGAGCATGCTGTGCCTTTAAAATAGGTGTCTATCTGCAGCCTGGAATATATTCAAATCAGGTTGCATAAAAAGCTGTTCCAGCTACTTACAAGCTACTTAGAGTAATTAAAAACAGAGAGCTGCCTTTGTCTCTCAGAACCTGCACAGAATAAAAACCAAGCAGAACAAAACAAAACCAAAAAAAAGGCAATTCCCAAGGTCAGCTCTAAGATATTATCATCCTTTTCTGCATATAAAATTTAGGTTCACATACAGAGAGTGATGCAAAGTCACTTCTCTGCAACTCTTGATGACATACACTGCAAGAGGTGAGGGTCATTCCAAATACAGGTGTACTTAGTCTATGGAAGTTGGATGGTAAAATACACGCAGGGACAGATGAGCCAGACTCTGAACAGATAGAGTCAGGAGTGGGCACACAAACTATTATGGTTCCACTCATCCTGCTTTTTTCTCCTCAGAGTTGGCTACCCTGGACAAAAATATCATATGGCCAGAGATGCAGTTTTTGAGCACTCCTGGGACACTTTAGCAGTGTGGGGACCAAATGCACAGGCACAAGGAACTGCAATACCCAGATGCTGCCTGCCACGCACCAGCATAATACGATTTGCCCTGGGAACCTCTGACTGGACCCAAGGCATGGGAGTTGCCCCAGTCTGGCCCAGTGCTCTGCAGATTTGTGCACCCGCAGAAGACCAGAAATTAATAAAAGGGTTTCCTGGCCCAGACAGCTCTGCTTGCAAACATACACCTTATTTGTATGTCAAGAGAGCAGCACTCCTTCCACAGAGGAAGCATTCACCTTCAGAGCTCTAAAGCAGCAGGGCTCTCAGCCAGCTACCACTGCTGCATTTTACTTCCAGTTCATACCAGTAAGAATTGAAGAGCAGCTAAACACGTGGTTAGGTGACAAGGTATTAACTCTGACACCATTTGGAAACATGGAAGGAACTACAGTACAACCAAACACAACTCTGATTTCTTCCTGGAAACACTAATATCTTTAATAGATACAACTAAAGCAAGAAAGAGAAATGATCTATCATTTTTCAGGTCCATCTATTAATAAACAGCATAGGGTTAATCTAATACTCAGGTAAGGTGGCTACCTATTTGCAGCTTTTGTTAAAATTCCTCCTAGCAAAATAGTCTGTACTGAAAAATGGGCTTAATCAAACCTACAACTTCTTATTTATAAGATGAAAAAGTTATTTTTTGCTTTCACAGTTCTCTACCTTGACATTCCTCACTCCCTGCTTTGTCCAGGAAGGTCTTCAATTCATTGACTTTTTAACATTTCTTCCAGTATGTTAAAAAATAACTCCTCTATTTGCACTATTTTATTCTATAAAATCTCAGATTATTTTATTCCATAAAAATAACATTATCTTATTCTAGTGGAGTAAAACACAGTTGTTTTCCCCACTGAAAACCTTTCTGGGGAAAGGTGGGAATATTTTATTACATTTTTTTCCCTTAGCATGTCATAGACTTCTTAAATGTTCATATTTTACCCAAGTGTTGGCAAACACATACACCATTTCCAAGTGGCTCTCTTTGTTTGTAACATATTCAAATACAATCAAAGCAATCTACAAACGCCAAGGTAGTTTTTATTCCAAATACTTTTTAAAGCATGTTGGAATTTCTATAATAGAAATACAATTTTAAATTTTATTAGAAAAATACTCTTTTCACTAATAATCTACTAGATTGTTCATTGTATTTCCACAAAGTGTCATTTCTTTTGAATGGCTTTTTGAAATAGTTATAAATTGTCAACATCCAGCAAAATTACCTTTATTCGATGACAAAGGTGACTCGTTTTATTAAATATGTTTTCAGAGCCTGAGCCATTGATGCAAAAGGTCTTTTCTTTTTTTTTATACTATAGTATACAGTCTTTGTTTGAAGCCATCTGGGATGCTTGATAATATAACTGTGACGTCCTCTAAGGGCATTGGGAATTAGTTGTAAGACATTTAAGTCACTGTATTCATGGTATTAAACACGTCATGGACTCCTCATAACGTTTATACAAAATCCACAAGAACCGTCACCACCAAGGAAACTGGAACTAAATACAATGTCACAAGGTATATATGGGAAGGAAACAGAGACTAGAAGAGAACAGAGAGCAAATTCCAGAACTGGAAATACTCAGACGATTATTTTATGCTCCTTCAGCCTCTGTGGTCATCTCACAAGGGTTGTGCTGTAAGGTGTACGCACCACAAGGTTATACAAACCTCACACAGTCAGAAGCACTGCGTACATTGCTGCAAGGATAGCAAGAAATAATTCAGAGCCCCACAAGAAATTAAAAAATGTACCCTGGCAAATGATCAGCTAATGTCTTAGAAGGTAAATAATCCAAAATATAGACTCAGAGCAAAAAACATGGAAAAGAGCAAATGGAGCATGAATTTACAATACCCCGAACTCAGAGGAGGGGCCGGGACATCTTAGATCGCCAGATACAGGACATCACGTCATGATCTTGATGAAGATCAATCTGCTGCAATATGCTGAGTGTGAAGCAATTCTGTAACAGAAATACATCAACTGACATATTGGAAAGAATTCTGATAAAGGCAAGGAAAAAAAATGCAAGTAATTTTATCCACCAATCCAAACTCATCTTCTCTCTCTATTGTGATGACCTATAGACCTCTCTCTCTACTCCAGGCTTGTCTTCTCCCTTACAGGCTAAAATCTGGGCCTGTCTCTCTGACATCTCCTCGGGTGTTCAGCTGTCAACTGAAGTTTAGGGTCGTTAAAATAGAGCTGCAGTTTCTCCTCCCCCACTTGGTTTCTCAATCTCTGTAGACAATGCCATTATTCTGCTTGTCACTCAGGCTTGCAGCCTGGGTATTGTCTTCGGAGAGCAGTCCGAGTTGGCTGTTTCCATCATTTTAAGCCAGCCTAAGCATGAGCTGCCACAAAAAGCTTAATTCAATTTTCCTGGGTGAGGTTTGAGCTGGATCAGCCCCCTAACCCTGCTGGCAGCGTGGCTCCATGAAAACTAATGCAACTGGGAGGAACGTGCAGCGGGGTGTCCCTTTCGACAACAGCCTGTTCAACCTCACAGTGAGTATTATACTCTAGAGTCACAGTGTTAACATCTGGATTTTTTTTTTTTTTCCTCCTCCCAAGCAGCTACAAGGTGAAACTCCCCTCCCACCATGGCTGGCTCCTGCACTCTCCTTGATAAATGCCTGACCTTGAAGAACATCATCTGGCACAGCTGAGCTCTCCCCAGAACACGACTGAAAACACTGATCTGAAGCTGCTTTGACCACAGCTCTCTATCCTTTACACCCTTCACAAGCTCCCTTCCTCTGTCATAGCCAATATGGACTGCTTATTTTCACTTTCAGATGGTCCTGACCTTACAATCGTCCTGCCAATCATGTAAGCCACTTCTCAAACATCCTCTCATTAGCTGGCTTAAACTTAACTCTTTACATAATAAAGCAGAAAGCTCCAGCTGCTTTTAACCAGTCTAGTCCCTGGCCTCTGGACTGATCCCATTACTCTCCACCTGAGAGTGTTGATGGAAGATGTACCCAGGAGTGTCTCCTGCTCCTTGCTTTGTTCATTTAAAGCTCCAGCAGGTAATACAACTTCAGCCACAGGGAATCCAGCTGCTCACAAAGGACACTCCTCTCCCCTCAACACAAGCCTGATGTACACACAGTTACACTGCGAGCTAAACCCTGTGCCAGTCGGTCACAGACTAATTGAAGCACTTCCTCAACAGTGCTGCAGACTCGTCTTTTCTAAGAGGCTGCTGTTTGAAATGTCTCAGTATGTATTTATCTCCAGCCAGTGTGTTTGGTGTTTAAATGTATGCCACTCAGACTCGGCAGCAACGTACTGCAGGGAGAAGTAGCTCATGGTTAATGCAAGAGTCTCACCAGCTGTCACACCTTTAAAGTACAATAAGGTAAAAGCTTTGGACCCAGACTTACAGTGCTAAACATCAGAGCTCAGGCTTAGTAAGTGGAAGGTGTCACTACTTCTCCTTGCATTCCCTTTTCCATTCTCACAGAGCTGTGCTGCTGTAGAGCATGGTAGGAAACAAGACCTTCATCTCATCCTGCCTTTGCATTGCAGCTGGCATGTCTCCATTCGGGATCCCTGAGAGTTATAGAACTGCAAGAGCAGCATGGTTGGTGGGAAAGACGTCAATGGTCTTAAAAATAAACATAGTGGGTACGAGTAGTGAATAGAGCACATTTTATCAGCCACTTGGTCATTAGCTGTTCCACCACAAGCATAGGAAATATATGTCCACTCTGTTATAGGAAATCCACTCTCAAAGTGATCTCTCTTTCCTGCTATAGCAAATATACATGATAAAATGTCCAAGAATAATCACAAAGAGAGGAAAAGATTTTGAGATAGACACAATGAAAAAAAAAAGTAAGTAGGAAGTAAAGCTCACGCAGAATTATTTGTTAGGAAAAAATATGCATTAACTATACAATGTATCCATCCACAGAATAATCTCTGGAGGGTATAGATGGAAATATCATCATTCAAAGTATTTGCATAGAGACAGGACAAAGCACACAAGCAAGAATAAATCTGCCTTGGCATAGGAATGAATCGTGTTCTTATTATAAGACGACCGGTGATGCAACATGAAAATTCAGACTAAAAAAATTGAACTCCGTTTTCTGATCCAACATTCAGTCGAGACTTAACAGCCCTTCTCCTTTCTAATTTCTATGATCTTCACTTCTTTTGAAAATGTTGGTGTAGCAAGAGTATTTGAAATAATGTGAAATAAAGATAGTGGAAAGTAGATTTTTAAAAATAAATAAATAAAAAGGAAAAAGAATAACTCCATAATGTTGCAGGTTCAAATGACAGCCTGCACTTAAGAAGATCTCCAGTCACTCTACCTGTATGCTTCACAGACTTACTCCATCATGTCCCAGTCAAAAAGCCACTCATTCTGGTAACGTTCACTTCAACTTTCTGCAAAACCCCATTCCTATCAGGAATTCTCAGCAAGGTCTCCCATGCAACGCGTAGTCCCAGCAAGACTTTGCATGTTCAGTTAATACACCAAGCTGTGCTGCAGAGGGTTGACCTCATCCCCCTGTCCCATCCCAGATACTTCCCCACAAGCACACATCAGCCAGTTCAGCTGGAGAACACCTCGTCTTACACATGCATGGCCCCCAGCAACATAAAAATCTTTATTTAATTCTACTGCAGGAGAGGTAGCCCAGAAGAAGGACCAGTGGACAGAGACAATCCACACCTTGGCAATACTCTACCCCCCCTCTAGAACATCAGCCTCCTGGGAGCTACAGGTAATGAGGCATAAACAAGAGCTCCAAGGTTACTGAAGGACGCCACGGGTCCCAGTTGGCCCTGGGATTAGGGAGGCATAAAAACCAGTTTAAAGCCAACTCTTCCTCCCCCCCCAACATACAGCTGAGCACAGCTCCAGACTGTTTGCAACGTAAACCTCATGCTTTTAGCTTGGATATATTCATTCAGATTTCAGGTTTGAGCAAAGAACTTGGATTTATTTTATATTTGATTTTGTTTTTTAAAAAGCCCTGATTATGAGAAAGTAATTACACCCAGCAAACTGTATAAAAATCAGTTAAAGCAAAGCAAGCTGAAAATTACCCTGAAGTTTTTTTCCCCTCACAGTATTTAACAGTGACACTTTGTGTGCTTATGGTGGAGCAGGACTATGAAGAAGAGAACATCAACTTGCAAACAGTGAAGGAACATTTGATAGTTCTACTCATGAAAATCAGCAAATTCACTATGGAGTCCTGACCAACCGCTGGGTCTTCCAAATTATATAAAATAAATTCATACAAATGTCAGAGCAAAACTAAAAGCAGGAATTAAATGAACAAAGTTAATTTAAACGCTGAACAAAGGGATGTGTTTCCATTTAGTGCTGTAAATAAGCAGTTGAAAAGGCTCACATTTTCTTTGCCAACAAGCTCTCAAACCTCAACATTTTAGGATGGAAAACACTTGTCAAATATACAGGAAGAGAAATATTCAGATAAGTGCCATCCATTCATTCCACAGTTCCTTGACTTCTGGGTAATATAGGAAAGAAATAATGCAGGAGCAATCCTTGATGTCAGATGATTCAATTTCCTGACATAGGTGTGTTGGGAAAGCCAGGGTTTGGCTCCAGGACTGTATGTAGAGTCAGTGCTGGGATGATGAGCTGTTGCTTATTATTACCTCTCAGCTGCCACCTAAAGTACATTTCCTTAAGCAATGCCTGGATTGGACATCTTATTCCTTAACACATAAGGATCTGCAATTTCCTCCTACTTACCCACATCTGCATCCTCATGTCCCAGCTGCAGAGGCACCTCTGCCTGGTCAGTTCTGTAGGTGTCAGTGTTATGTAAATATGGGCAAGCTGCTCCCAGGCCAGCTCAGCTCTGCAGAAAGCACAGCAGCACCAGAACAGATAAACAGCACCAGAAGAAATAAACACTGATCGATGGCAGCTTTGCCCATGCAGAGCCAGGGCTGGTAACTCCACATTGCATCTCCAAAGCAGAGAGAACAGCAAAGGGATGTGCTGGGTGTGCACCTAGATATAAATCCAGCTGGGCACATGGGACCCAGGCTGATGCCATCAGGAGCACTACCTGCATAGCCCATCCTGCAGCATTTCCATATGACCTGTTTGCCTTGCTGCCATGCCCGGTCAAGGCGAGCTCTTTGCATTTGCACTGTGCCATATCAAACAAGACCCATGCTCCCACCACAAGCTGGGGCTTGCTGCAGACACACATGAGGGGTTCTGCAGAAGCCAGTCCTGGTCTTTCATGACCACAGCCAAGGACCTGCACCCAGCACCCACCCTGTCTCTTCACAGAGACACTAAATCCCCGAAGAACCCCAGTGGCACCAAGCTGACCAGTGCTGCCATCCTGACAGACAACCTCAGATCTCCACTGCCCCAGCAAACACAGAGCCCTCTCTCTTCCATAGACAGGCACGTAGCCACTAGCCATTACAATTGATGGAAATATTGGATTAGATGCCACAGATTACAAGTAACAAATATTGACCTTATCTGCAGCAATACAAAATCACTGATTGATAAGCAGCACAAGACACACCAATGCCTGCAGACTACAGATGTGGCATTTTTGACTTAAAGCCATGTCCTCCATCATGAAATAACTTTTTTTTTTTAAACTAATACAGGGAAATAATTCAATATCAAATAATAAAAAATGTAATGTGACAAATCTTTTACAAAGCAACCGTTCAAAGTCCAGTTGGTGGAGTTTCTTCTTTATTCTATTGCCTTAGCTTATTTTTGAAAGTGGTTTTGCCATATAAACAGAAATCATCCTGAAAATTGGACTAGAAGTCTTCTAATCCCAAATCCTTTCAAGGATAAATGGGCTATTTCATGTTAGTTTAAATTAATTATTGCATATACATTACGTGAACCAAATTGCTTCAGAAAGGGAAGGAGAGGAAGTCTGCACTAGATTATGCCAGATTAATTTCAGTGTAACTCCTTCAATTTCAATAAGAATAATTTACACCACTATTACTAGGAGCAAAATATGCCACAATGTCTGGCAGCTAATGGAAACTCAGTAGCTCTGGCAGATGCAGTGCCCAGATTTCAGCTTTCTTTGTAGACCCTTGTAGTTGGTTTTGGTTTTTTTCCCCCAGTGATTAAAGCAAGTACAGAGAGAATCCATCAATTTTCACCTTACTCTGGTTACTCTTAGGGATTATTACTTACTTTGAATGAAGTCCTTCCAAAGTTTTTTAAAGTAATATAGGGATTACACGAGGTAATTTCTTTTCAAGACTTTTTCTTTCTTAAAATTAGACATTGAGCCAGTTTGCATTCTGGTCACTTAGAAGAAAGTTAACACTATCTATGCATATTAGTCTCTTCATAAAATGGGCTCACCTGGTTTTGCTGATGGTTTTCAATTAAAAATCATTATTTATGTTAACACATGCTGATGGATGAATATATAAACATGGCTAGTTTAATGCCACCAAAACTGTAATGGTAAGAAAACACACAAAAGAAATGACCAAATAAAAAAAAGGAATTTAATAAAATATTGATCGAGCCTTCCATCAGCAGTTTACTAACTGGTTTAGCCCATAAACCAAGGTACTAGGAAAGCAATAAGAACTGATCCCTGAAGGAACAGGAGCCAGACAGGAAGACGTTTCCAAGCAAGAAGCCTGAGGAAAGCTTCTGCATGGTCAGGAGGCCTTGTCAGGCAAAAGCATTTTTGGGAATGAAAAAAAAAAATAAATCTCACAGCACACTTTCTGAGCTGTGACTTGCATTGCTAAATAAGAATGTGATTTATCTAAAGAGATCAAAAAGACTTTTCCTTCCATTTTTCCCTCGGAAGAAATGATGTTAAATAGCATTAAGGGAAAAGAAAGAATAAATAAGAAAGTACACACACACAAAACCCACAAATAAAGAAGAAACCCAGAGAAAAAACCCAAACAAATAATAAAAAAAACCCCTCACAGCAAACAAACAAAAACCTAGGAAAAAAAAAAAATTCTACAAAAAAATGTACCTAACAAAACCAAAACTGCACAAGTCATGACAACCAATAGGACGAACAGGTTAGAAAGGGAGGGGAAACCTTCAAAATCAGGCAGAGAAATCATTGTGCTGGGAGTCACAGCAACTATTTATGCTTTCCTCAGTCACAGATTATTTTTTATTATTGTTGATCCCAGTACACTGAAAGCATTCAGCCTTGGGACTTCAGAATATTAGAAAATATGACTGGCAGAGAACTGGGAGAGAGGAAAACCAGGGTCTGAGGAACTTAAGGACAACACAACCCCCCTGATACCCACCTAGAATTGTTGTATTCATTAGATGTATCTACTTGGCTGATTTACAGGAAGATGCAGGGAAGAGGGAGAGCAGTTACACTAAGCCTGGGACTGACCACAGTTAATGAGTTGTGACCAAGACAGACACAAGCAGTTTCACAGCAAACAGATTTCCATTGTTCACTAGAAGTTAGAAAACACTGCTGCTTAGAAAAATACCAGCTGAATCCAAGAAGCTGTCAGTTGCTGTTATCAATATTGCCTCTCAAGTCTTGACCCATTGCCCAGAAGTCCACTGGGTGACCTTGATCTCAGTGGCTTGTGGTGGTAAAGCAGTATCTATAAATAATACATTAAAAGTGTCCTTCCATCTCAGCAGACTCATTGCCATACTACTCCAGGCCACTTTTTATGGTGTTCTCTTCATGTGCTATGCAGTTTTCTTCAACTACTTTAATAGGGGTTTATCCCTTCCTTAAATATATATTTTAATAGTGACTTGTCTCTTCATCAAATGTGGCATGAAAAACAACAGTCAGTGAGTATAAGCTGGGGGGGACACACCAGAAAACCACAAGCCCCAAACAAACATCCAGGGATATCAGATAAAATGCTGGTAACTTTACCACTGTTTTTAATAGTGTTTCTTGTGAGGGAGCAATTTGCAAGCTAATGGCATTTCTCATGTAATCTGATGTTTCAAAGTGCTTTACAAAGCAGTTAGCTACATAGGGATATAGAATAGCATCACAGGCAATTAGGCATAAGCAGGGATATGATTTAGGTGCTAAACTCAATAATCATCATTTTATCATCAGATCATCAAAAATGGGCATAGAAGGTGCCACAAACAGGCAACCTCTGCTTCAGTGCGGGATCACCAGCTCCCTAAACCAGCTTTTTTTATCCATTCAAATCCCTAAGCAATGGACACTGCACACTCCTCCTTGGTACTCTACCTCGTTATGTAACCATCTCCACTGTTAAAGAGTTTTCCCAAGATGTAACATAAATCAAACTCCTCAACTTATTGAAGTCTGCTGTCTTGCAATTGATTTTCTTTAACCATCCTTTCCTAATTGCTGCCTTTCTCTTTTCTCCTTCATGATCTCTGCAAGACCTTCTTGGTAGAATCAAATTTGGTAGCTCTCTCTATTAATTCCTTTGTTCCCCACCCATACAAAAAAAAAAAGTTTAGCCCAACACAGTTTGATGAAATTCTGGACAACCCCCACTGTCCAGCTGCAGTCTGTCCCTGACGGGTAGTTAAAAATCTCTGTTGACAGTTGGATGTTGGATAATTTTGCTAGGTAAAATCCACATCCATCAGATCCTTCTGGTGTGATGGAAATTACCATAAATCTATAATAAAACAAGGGAGACAACTACTCATAAAAATATCCATAGTCTTTCTTCTTTTTTCCATGACCTTGAGACTATCAAGAGGACTATTTTTCCTCACATCTTGGACTTTTTTGGTGTAGGCATCCTTTATTCACCCTCATTTCCTTCTCTTCTGCCAGTCAGTCCTTCCTAAACAAGCTCTGCCCTTCTGTTTTAACGGTCAATTTCATTTGCCTTTACTTAACTATGATTGGGCACTGGGACTTTGGGGTCCTCCTGCTTTCTCTCAGATGGCCTATGGCTTCCTGTGAGCTCATGATGCTACCTCCAAGCCCCACTTCCATGTCCTACTCCTTGTGAGATTTGAAGGTCTCAGGCCAAAGCCAGCCCTCTCCTGCTCTAAATGGTGATCCCCATCCCCATGCTCAACAATGCCCCTGGCAGCCCCAGGCAGAGACCAGGACAAAGCAGTGTTCTTCAGCAGCACAGACTTGCAAAGATGTCCTTTCACTTCACAAGCTGCATCAGCCCAGATGCTTAATACAGGTATATAAAAATTCAGAGAAGCATCTTGTTTTCTGTAATTGCTTTTTAGCCCAAACCTGAAGAGTGCAAGAGAGCAAAAATGAGCCATGCCTGGCATATACTCAAAGCAACATCCTTCAAGAGGCTGAGGGACACAGAGAAAGAGGAACACAGTCCACCTTGAAGAAAATGCATCTCCAGCAAGTCCTCAAAGCTAAGTGATGTGACTCTAGTGGAATTCGGCTTTTTGCTTTCAAATTAGTATCATACATCTGAGGGAGCACATTTGGAGCAGAAGTGTCCTCAAAACCCTACAGCAGGGCTGTTCCTCAAAGGCATGCTCTGATAAGCACCCCAGGGACACCAGTAGCACTACACTGTCCTGTCAGCTCTTGCAGCTGAGAGGTGCCCTCAGAGTCAGTAGGAACAGGAGATTCACACCAGGCACTTGCTGAGTCTCAACAATAACTCTCAATAATGTTCTCTAGTAGCTGTGTTTCCAAACTCGTAATCAAGAGCTTACTCCTTTGGTGCACTTTTTTTTTTTTTTACTTTTTTTTTTTTTTTTTTTTTTTCTCTTTTTTAAACACCATTTCAGATTTTAAGAGAGATTTCAAGTAATGCTGCAAGCACAAGGCAAATTTTGTTCCCAGAAACCTTACCCTCAAAAATGTTACTAATTCATTTTTACAGAAAAATCCCTTTGGTGCCTAGAAACCAAGACAGATTTGGAGTACCTTAGCAGCTGGGATGTGTTTCCCACAAACCTGCTAAAGTCTTTTGAAGGGTGAAAGCATCAAGGTCCAAGACATGGAAAGAGTCATTCCAGTGAGACACTAACCAGTGCCTCCTGGCAAAGGACAAGCGACGAAAGACACAGTCCAGGACTGTAGGAATCCCCATGTTGTCACAATCTATAAACAAAAAGTTTTGGGAAAGTTTCCAGGATTCCTTGCCACTTTCATATCACCCACAGAAGTTGCCAGGAGAGACTTCTCTGCTTTTTCCAGTGCCTATCAACACACACCATGTGTCCCAGCTCCTTTGCCATGTGAAATTGTGAGAGTAATCACTCAGTCTTATACCCCATAGACTGTTTTGTGTAAGCGTGACATGAAACACTGTCTCAGCTGGTAAAATGTCATGTGGATTAAGTAAAGGACAGTAGATAACCCATAAACTTCACACACTCAGAACAATACTGGCTAACCAAGAGATACTTCTGGGTGGGTAAGAAGATGGCCCCAAGATAAGTGATCTGTATTCAGAGCTGTGTGCATTTTGGCAAGTGTTTAACCATCCTTTGTAAGCACAGTCTTTTGGTAAGAGTAAATCTATTAATTGACTTTTCTAGGCTCTGCTTCCTATAAGAGAACAAAGGTCTTCACTGTATGGTACAAATGCATCTGTTGGTGGTAACCAGGACATCAGGTAAACATCGAGTCATAAAGTCATGATAAAACATGACATAATTATCAGCATACTTCTTAAACTAATTACTGTCTTGGATAGAGCCATTTTATCTTGCATCATGAACAACAATCCTGACATGCTGTCACACCATATCAGAGACAGGAATTCTTTTCAACCTTAAATAAGTATTTATTCACCTAACATGCTTTAAACAAACTCTTGTACAACCTGCTCACACCAAAGGATCACACGCATTCCATCTCACTGTCAGAGAATTTGAAAATATATCATATTATAGACACTTCAGTGCAAGAGAAATTTTAAGCCATAACCAATATTGCAGTATTTTTAAACTACAAGTTAACACAGATGCTAAAACAATTCACAAACTATGCGCTAAGAATTTATTTTTATTTAAACTATGTTCTCTTAAGAATTAATCTTAAAGAAATCTTAAAAAAAATAAATAAATTCAATGTTTCCAGCAACTCGACCTTCTTCACCTCAGCTAAAACATAATGACATAGAAATGTAAGCATGATTTTAGCCATGCCACTGCTGTTTCACTACTGTAAAGACCAAACTCATGGACTGAGAGGAGCGTGTAAAGTGTATTTTCTAAAACATAACAAACAAGAATACAGCTCTTCAGTTCAGACCTCTAAACAACCACTAAAATCAGTAAGTATCATGCACCTAGTCTGCTGAGGCTGCAAATTATGTTCAGCTGAACAGTCTAATAGAGGACTTGGAGATCGGTGATGTTTGCAAGAACTCCTCACACACATGTATTCATATATCAAAGTCATAGATACAATACCCTTACAGTACAAAAAAGGGCTTTATGCTTCTCTGTGCCTGTACTCGGATAAATAAAAGTGCACTGACACTGCTGCAGCTAACAAATTAAAAGACAAGAGTTGTCTGGGCTTTTTTCCCCAAAGAATCAGTCCCAGCCAAACATAAACCCATTGGCTTTGCGCCCTAAGGGGCACTGGGGAAACACAAGTGCCTGATGCAGCTGCTCGGTGCTGCTGCTGAGCAGCCAGGTCAGTACAGACAGGGGTCCCAAGGGCAGCAGGGGAACCTCACCCCTCAGCGCAGCATCCTCAGCCTCACCCACAGAAGGGACCCCTCCAAGCTCAAGGGACCTTTGTTCTCAGAGAGGCCACACTGTGCTACAAAGCCTCCACAAGTTCTTCTTTTGTATCTGCTCATATGGGTGCTGTAGGTTGAGAGCAGCGCTCCCCAGGCTATTGCCCTTCTCTTGTTGCTCTTATGATTCACAGAAGCAGGATTAGCAGATTTTGAACAGTTTGGGGATAAATTACAGCTAGGAAATAACCCAGATTCACTGGCCCAGCACTATACCTCCCACTTTGAGCTTCAGACAGATTTCATAACACATGGGCAACAACTACGGTCACTGGAAGTCTCTGTTTTCAATTTCCAGCTGCAGCTTTTTCAAAATACTTAGTATCTCTCATCCAAACTCAGTAGATTTACAAGCACACCTAAGTAGAGGGCTACATGTGATCGTGAGAGCTGAAGTGACTGTGAACTTTTCACAGTCCCTGTCTCAAGATGTATTTTTTTAGCTATATTGTCTTAGAGAGGCCACAGAATCACAGAATCATCAAGGTTGGAAACAGCCTCCGAGATCATCAAGTCCAACCCTCTACCAAATATTACCAGGCCCACTCAATCATGTCCTGAAATGCCCCATCTAGATGGTTTTTTACACACCTCCAGGGTGTTTACCACTCTCTCAGTAAGAACAATTTTTCCTAAAATCCAACCTAACCTCCCCTGGTGCAACTTCAGCCCATTTCCTCTTGTCCTATCACTGGTCACCTGGGAGAAGAGACCGACACCCACCTCACTACAGCCTCTCTTCGGGGAGCTGTAGAGAGCAAGGTGGTCTCCTCTCAGCCTCCTCTTCTCATGAAAAGGAATTATTTTTCTGGCTTTCCCTCAAGCCACACTCAACCTCCAGCCCTTGCACTGCCCCACAGTGGTCAGTACCACAGCCAAGCACACCCAAGAGCATTTTTCTTTTAAACCTCTGTGTTTCTCCCAACACACATGCACTCCTGTGCCTGTCTGCTGCAGAAGCCTCAGAGCATCACACTCATCATATGTGACTGGCCACAGTGGGGATGAGGCCACGGCCAGCAGCTGGCAGGAAAAGTGACATTCTCTTACACTGATGTGATGCTTAATCCTGAGCTCAGCGAAATGTATGGCATGGCATTTATTTACTATCTGAGCCATCCCAAAACAGCAGAAGTTGGCTGCAGCTGAGACAGACTGTGAACTGGTCCAGGAAACTGGCTGGGAGGCAGGGCTCTGAGAAAGAAAATCACCAGCAAATTTTGGCGTCTTCCAAAAAAGCCGTTGTCTTCCTTTACCAAATGTTCCTATCACCAAGTGTCAGCAGCAGATCAGGCAATGAGGCCCATTCCTGTCTTTTTTTTTTTTTTTTGGGGGGGGGGGGGGGGATTCCTGTTAGATTTCTTGGGGAAGAGACACTTAGCTGTTTTTTCACTGCAGGGCAGAAGCCTGTGACAAGGGACACTGGGAGCCACCTCTGGGGAGACTGAAAGCCAAGAGGTGGCCTGTCCCAGCTCTGACTCTCCCTTTCCTGTAACTACAGGGTAGTCAGTCTTGGTTATTAGCTTCCTAATTGTAAGAAAATTCTAGGCATAAATATAGGGCAAGAGGAAATGGGCTTAAGTTGCACTGGGGGAGGTTTAGGTTGGATATTAGGAAAAAATTCTTTACTGAGAGAGCGGTGAGGCCTTGGAACAGGCTGCCCAGGGAGTATCACCATTATCAACCCTGGAGGTGTTCAAAATCCCTGGAGATATCAATCACCATCCCTGGTGATTCAAAAACATCTAGATGTGGCACTTCAGGACACTGTTTAGTAGTCAAGGTAATATTTAGTAGACTGTTGGACTTGATGATCTTGAAGGTCATTTCCAACCTTAATGATTCTATGATACACACACATAGATATATTTACATTCAGACATAGTACATACATATTAGTGTATAGAGATTCGTAGAATCACAGAATATTTCGGGTTGGAAGGGACCTTGAAAGGTCATCTAGTCCAACCCCCCCTGCAATGAGCATCTTTACATCTTTAACTCAAAGCTCTGTGCAACCTGACTTGGAATGTTTCCAGGGATGGGGCTTCTACCAGCTCTCTGGGAAACCTGTGGCAGTGTTTTCATCCCCCTTGTTGTAAAAAAAAAAAATAAAAAAAATAGATAAATCCGTCCTTATATCTAGTCTAAATCTACTCTTTTTTAGTTTAAAATCACTATCCCTTGTCCTGTTGCAACAGGCCCTGCTGAAAAGATTGTCCCCATCAATATATATAGGCATCCCAGAGAGACAGGGTGAAACTGTGCAGAATTCAGCACACCCCAGCTTTTTCTGTTCCACCCCTGTACAGCAGAAGGATTACACTGGATTTTTTTTATATATATATAAATATATATTTATTTATTAACCTTGCTGTTGTAGACAGGAGCGGTCTGGGGGAGGGGAAGGATGCCCAGAGGCTACTTCATAAAGCTGTGGTGTTGCTGCCATCTAGTGAGGTGCCTCCTCCCAGGGACACTGACACCCCCACCCTCTCCCCTCCCCACCCCGCCAGCGCATCCCGGCCGGGGAAGTGGGTTGCGGGAGGACCAGGCTCCTTCCCGCGGGGCTTTAACCAGCAGGAGCCGGCTTGGCAAGGGTAGGGCTCAACCCCTGCCCCGAACCGAACCAACACGGGGTAACGAGGCACCTCTGAATGCTTTCAGCCCGGGGTTGGGACCGGACCGTTCCGTTTGCTTTCCCCAGGTAGCACCCTGAGCACCGTGCCCCTCTGGAATCAAACTGAAAGCTCGGTCATCCCACAGGATATAGAGCAAAGGTGGTGGTGGTTCTTTCAGACATAACATGCCAGCTCTTCCAGGACTTTCTGTAACCTCCGTCAAAGTTAAGGCATTCACAGAATCATCACGGTTGGAAAAGACCTCTAAGAATCCAACCATCAACACCTCACCATCTCACTAGCACGTGTCCTGCAGTGCCTCATCTACACTTTTATAGAACACCTCCAGGGATGGTGACTCCACCACCTCCCTGGGCAGCCTGCTCCAGCACCCGACTACTCTTTACTGAAAGAAATCCTTCCTAATATCCAGTCTAACCCCTCCCCCCACGATGCAACTTCAGGCCATTTCCTCCAGTCCTGTCATTATTTACTTGAGAGGAGAGACTGACACCCACCTCACTACAGCCTCCATTCAGTAGTCTTCACTTCTGTTCTTGCTTTATGACTTCCCCGTTGACTAATTTGGTTGCTCATCATTCTGAACCATGCAGAAATAACTGCTTTAGAGAGACACGTCTTTCAGTTTGCACTGAGATAATGGGTCTTCTAAGAAAATATTATTGTTCTGTTCCATTCCTTTTTTCTCGAGCTCATCTAGATTCCAGGGATAAGAGTGGTTCTATCTTCTAGCCAAGGGAAGTGTCTGAGAATTGTAATGTTTTCACTCTAAGTTATCAGCCTTTTCCTCTGGAAAGATATAATAAAATTCCATAGTTTAATATTTAAGCTTTCCTTTTTTTAAGAATGGGGGGTAATGGTTTTAAATTAGAAAGGAGGGGATTTAGATTAGAAATAAGCAGGAAGTTCTTTACCATGGGAGTGGTGGAGCACTGGAACAGGCTGCCCAGGGAGGTGGCTGAGGCCCCATCCCTGGAGACATTCAAGGTGGGGCCTGACAGAGCTCTGAGCACCCTGCTCTAGTTGAGGATGTCCCTGCTCTCAGCAGGGGTTGGACCAGATGACCTCCGGAGGTCCCTTCCAACCCAGACATTTCCATGTTTCTGTGTTTCTTTCCCTCAATCAACCAGTGAAGCAACAGCCTCTCTTCTATCCAACCTGAGTGAGAAATCACACTCCTCCCTCAATAAGAAACTACAGATGCTAAACAATTGAAGTTAATTATTTCCAAACATTTATCAGGCTAAATCCTATGCACTGAGTACAGATGGCAATCACCTAGAGGAGGACCAAACCACCTCTAAAACATGGACTAAGTTATGATTTTTTTAAAAAAAAACAAGAACCAGGAACAGCTTTCAGAGCAAAAAGCTGAGGCAGCTCTTCTGCCGGGTCCCTGGAATAGGTGACCCTAAGTCTCAGATGAAATATATACAGGACTTTGCCCTCAAAATAAATATGCTTGTGTCACACCCTCCCGTACTGGGACTGTCACTAGGCAGAGGGTGGTCTGGTGGAGTGAGTGAAGGAGGAAAATAGTTGGTAGAAGGATGAGACAGTCAGACAGAAATGGCCTGTTTGCCTCAGAGCTATGAGGAATCAGGTCTGGCAGAGCAAAGGATCTGGTTAAGCTTCAGTGAGAAAAGAAAACTAGATGCTCATTTGGCTTTCTAGGGACTTTCACAGCTCCTTCACTGTTTTTCTTCCTTTCTCTCCCTTTCCCACCAAACCATACTCGCATTGAACCACAAGCTATTCCACACATCATTTATCCCCCCCTCATAAAAGAGCCACAACCAGCAGACATATGGCACAGGAGGCAGGGGATCCAATTCACCACTACAAAGAATTTATACCTGAAGCCCAAGTGCAAAGAGATGAACTCCAAGGACTGTCAAGATGCTGCTGCTGCTTGTTGTGCCACACCAAGCAATAGCACTGTTCTTTATCTTTGCCACAGGAGGGACATATTACAGCTTATAATGTTATAAGCAAGTCTCACATGCTTTCTAAAAGGAGAGCCAAAACCAGCAGAGGAAAACAGAAAGGTGGGACAGTGAAAAGAATAAATCAAATCAAAGGAAAGAAACACACAGACAAGAGCCAATCTGATCCTGCTGTATCTGCTCTCCCCTCCAGACATCCCTATGAAGCTATTTTAGTAAGGTTGTTGTTACAGTTTAGGGTCAGAGCAGCCCCTTCGACCTCTAACAGATGCTCTCTGTTAACCTCCCTCCGCAAAGGGAGAAGGAATAAGGGAGAGAGACTCAGTGATTAGAAAAGGGAAGTAGAACAGCTTTAATGGAAATGAAAATAATAATCATAAAGATGGTATATATATAAATATATACATAGCCAGTATCAAACCCAAGCCCCCTGATGGCCATTACATCACTGTCATCACTGATGCTGTGGAGCAGGCACCAGGAGAGTCCCAGACTGGGCTCAGCAGCAGAAGGGAACTGGGTTCAGGGGCTGGATTCTGGTACTGGATTCAGGAACACACAGATCAGGATTGAAGCCAGAATGGACAGAGTCCTCCTGGGATGCTCTGAGGAATAAACCAGAAGAGGACCCGAGCCAAGCAGAGCAGAGACGGAAAAGAGGACAAAGAGAACCTCCTGACCCCTCAGCTTTATCCCAGCCATGCTGTGCATGGGCTGGGATCCCTCCCTGGCCAGTTTGGGGTCACCTGTCCTGACCTCTCCTCCCCACAGGTGCCCCTTTTCCTTCCTGCACCCCCAGCGTGGGGCACAAGCCCCAG
>JANIJG010016619.1:31469-45415 GCA_024611175.1 Megaceryle torquata | reverse complement strand
CCGCCTTGTTGGGTTGAGAATGGCAACTTCAAATGCGCTAATAGATGCACCCTAGTCCATAACTTAAATATAACAGCTAAAAAAAAAAAAAAAAAAAAAAAAAAAAAAAAAAAAGGTGGAGGGGGAAACACCAAACCAGCCCATATCCTTAAAATTGTTCTTTTTCTCTCTTCCCTAAGGAAGAAAACCTTGTTTATGTTTTACAAAGATTATAGCAAATGACCGCACCCTTGCTTTACTAGGAATTATTACATGATTCTACCTTTTGGCCTGAGGGTGAGGACACCTGAAGAGATCTGTGCCCCATTGTGTTTGTAATTTGAGAGGCTGATTACACAGGGGGTTTTTAGGCTTGCTGTAGGTTTGAGTCTATTCTGAGGACCCAGGAGTCTATCCTTAAGGCTATGTTATATTCCAGGAGCTACTCTGACTTTTAAATGTAAGAATACACTGCCTGATGAAAAGCTCATAGAAATTTTGCACATTACCTCAGTAAAGTCTCAGGAAAAACATGTATATTTCTTCCTGCAGAATTATTTCTTTTCTAGAGGACATAATCTAAATAGATTATAATATATTGTTCGTAGAGTGGATTGATTCATGTTCTTTTTTTTTTTTTCCTTTACATTATTGCTAAAAACTCCAGTCTCTTTTCCATGAAATTCAGAAAAGGTACATTGGCATTTTAAAGATCATCTTGTAAGTGAGATGCTGTTTCAGCAACAAGCTGTCTGAGCATATGTGTATTATTAAATATGTGACCAGAAGTAGTTACAGCATCAATGATAAGGATAGGCTGATATTACAGGGAAAACTGGATCATCCCATTAATCAGTCTCATATGAACAACAGACATTTTAGAGCAGATGGAAGTAAACATGCACTAAGAAGCAAAGAACATAGATAAGATCAGTGTCTCTGTGTGCATATATATTTACCTGTGTAATAGCTGAACTATGTATTATTTTGTGCTTCAGGATCCACAGTGATTTTCAAAAGGCCTTAAAGGTAAGGGAAAATAAGTGTGCTTTGCAGGGTCATAGCTGAGAAAGTGATGCACTACAGCTGTTGGTCTAAGCACAGGAATCATGCTGTGAGAATTTGATTTAGTAGAGACATGTGTGCACCATGCCCATATCTATCTAGCATTGACACATCCTGCTGATAATTAGCATGCTCCTTTCTAATAGTTCAAATGCTTTCCAGGGCCACATCAGAGCAGTGGAAACTGTGACTTACACTGATGGAGCCATCTGAATGCATCACATCTTCTCACATTGAACAGTCAAGTGTCTGGTAAACTCTTTGAATACTGCTGTCTATAATTCAAATCTCAATGATGTTAAAGGGATTTTTATATTATGAGCTGCTACACTTTCACTTCTGTTCCCTCTCAATGAGCATGAATTACGTGGTCAGTAAGGTACAGAGAGGAAGCCATGTATTTTCTTGGACTGAGAGGCAAAGAACAAGTACAATATATTTGAAACCCCAGTGTTGGTCCAGGTCCAAGCCTAACACAGAGGCAGAGCCCAAAAGCTCACTCGGATGCCTGAACTTTTATTACTCTACAAGAAACAAAACTCAGTTAAACAATAATCTCCGTCAAATTCCCAAACAATAAAATTGAATTCAAAGTACTGTTTACTGTACTTAAATTTTCAGTGAGCATCTTTGGCCCTTACCTTGCTAGCCAATGAAAACAGGTATGAGTAAAAATGTGGGGATCCTGTCTTTCCTCCAGGTCATTCACACATTTCTAGATCATCTTCCATTTCCTCTCTGGCAAGTTTTTTTTCAGATTCTCCACTACCTAGAAAAACAAAACAAAACACCAAAAAAGTTTCCTGCCATGGATCATAAGGTTCCTCAAACTCTCAAACTCACTAAACCCTCTTTTAAAACAGTTCAGCAGCTTCCAGCAAGTGGCCTCCTCTATCCTTACATAACCCCAAAAGGCATCTTAATATTGCCAAATAATAAGCTGAACGCAAGAGCAAAAGATAGTGTGGGGATGGCAGAATTTTCACTTCACTGATATAATACACAATAATTTATTGATGTTTTTAAAGCATGTGATTCAATCCATTAAAGAAACATATTTAAATTATATGAAGTGTATCATGCAGTACTTGCATGGCAAAACTTATTTACTGTAATGCCATCATATAGAAAAGCAGAGTATATTGTATGATAGGTGCACACAAAACATACTTGTTGGTTATGTTACATGAATGTGATACATGCAAATAAGCAACTAAGGGAAAAGACATTGAATATCACTTACAGAAATATAATTGCATTATTTCCCAGCTAATATACATGGTTTTGAATTAAACCAGGATTTTTTTTTATTTTTTTTTTTCCCCTGCTACAAACCCAGTCCCAGATACACAAACTCACCTTGTGGGTGTATCAGAAACTCACCCTTTTATTCAGATACAGACCAGAGTAGTGGATATTGCAATGCAGATTTCAGGTTATGTTCTGCCTATCTTGCCATGTAATAGTATCATAGAATGGAAGGGGTTGGAAGGGACCTCTGGAGACCATTGAGTCCAACCCCAAAATGGTGGTATTTATCTAGGGGATGGGAAGCAGTGGCAACACCTACACAGTAATGTTACAGCGCTATAAGGAAATCGCCACAGCCACTGAGGGTCTGCTCTGATCTCCCAATGCAGACACAAAGTGATGAGCCACCACTGGAGAGGCAGAGGAGGGAAGGGAGACAGAGAGGCCACCTGTCAGAAGCTTATAGAAACTCACTGGAAGTAGCCACATTCAGTCCTGTGGCTTATAGCCATAGGAACCTGATAGCACTCATGTATTTAAAGGCAGTATTTTACAGGATGCTTTAACCCTTTGCCAGCACAGCACAGAGGTAGAAACTGAATGTGGCAAGAAGGGAAAAGGCTGCTTTTATTATTCCAGCAGTCCTTGTCAGAAGGCTGTAAAAGAGATTGGCTGCATATTTTCCCAGCTTGTCTCCTGCCACTTAAGGATTCATCTTGAAAGATATTCCCTCAAGGATTCTGTCTGGAATAGTTGAACATCTTTCATTAAATACTTCCTCTGCTTACCCTTCCCTATGCCTTTACTTCAGTATTCCCAGAAGTTTTACAAGATGCTGATATTACACAGTAAGGAAAAAAATACTCAGCACCCAAGGCCTTAAATGGAGTTTTTGCTTCAAGACTCTGATTAAGATTTAAATATAAGGTTTTAAGTAGGGTAATGAAAGGATTTGGAACAATTATCTGTTCTTTGGGGTTTTTTTTTTCAGTTAATCTGTGACATCAATGAGAAATTTTCTGTAATATCATTCAACACTTCTGCAGAATTGATGGTGAATGAACCATAAGGGAAAAACCCAGTTGTGAGCATGTATTTTGTGAGCTTATGTCCAGAGATCAACAAAACACCAACAGATGCAGGAAATCCTACAGTGTTGACTAGCAAGTTAGGATGGTATACCTGGGGAAGCATGCCTCCAGAAGTGTCTTATTATTATGGACTTTTCTGAATCGTCTATGTCTGCCACAAGGAGGATGGCAAGTAGTCAGACTTTTGTTCTAATCTAGCATGGCCATCCTCTGGGAATGGCAAAGAAGTTAAGGAAGACATGCATCTGGATGCAATCCAGACATTGAAATACAAGGCAGTACTACTGGAAACAATAGTAGTAGGGAATATGCTGTCAACCATAGGAAATATAAGCCCAGAGCTAAAGAGATGAAGGCATGCAAACCATTGCCACCAGCCCATAGGTACAGACAACTGAGAGCTCCTAAAGGAGCTCTACGGTTGACTTCATCATCCCACAACAATACCTTGTTAATAAAGTTCAAGTGTTTTGTAAATCAATGTCCTTTTATTGTAAGTGATAACCATAACAATAGACAGGAGATGAACAATAGAGACAGTAGAGATAAGCACCAGGGTGCAGACTTACAATCACTGGGACAAAGATACACCATATCAGGATCTCCTGCTCTCTAAAGAGGTTAGTACTGCATTCCCCATCCCCACTAAAAATGGCAGTATACCCACATGCTGAAAGGGAACTTCACACATTTTTTTCACCAAAAATCAAATCAGAGAGGTAGTCTGATGTAGTTTTCTTGCTGAGCTTAAGCCATATTATGAGACACTTGCACTTGCCTTTTGGCTTTCCACAGACCTACACCACACCCTCTGTGACTACCTGATACTTGTTGTCTCCTTTAGCAGGAATAGAGTACTGCATTTCATCATCCTGGAAAAGACAAGACAGGCAGGGACAACAAGTATCTCGATTAGCATCATGAATATCAACTAGGTGACTGGGAAAGAGAGAAGTCCTTACTAACAGCTTTGCCAAATGCCTAACAAGTTGCCTAATGCTCTTCTCCAGCCCAGGCTGATAGCACTGAGGCATTCCCAGTAACCTGCTACAACATGGGAGTTATCAGCTCCCAGTTATATCCCCTGCAGATGGATGAGGATGACAAAACAACAGCAGCAGCAATCAAATAGCAACTTGTAACGAGTGCATAAGGGGAATATAGTCTCCCTGTACATTTTCTCGCTGAAAATCCACAGCTCCAAGGAGATGACACACTCTGAGGTTTTAGTTTCATTACTGGCCAATATAACAACCAGATTCACCAAGTAGTACGTCCACCCTGCAAACACAGCACTCACAAGCAGTCACACTTAATGCTTCTCACACATGTTTTCCACCTTTGGCCACAGGCACTTCCAGCGTCCTTCCCATTGCAGGAGGGTGTATCCTGACCTAACAGTGGGAAAGGGCTTAATTTCTCAGTCCTCATCCATGCAGGTGATGATAGGCTCAGAAGTGAGACAGTCAAATAAATTAATAGATTAAACAAAACAAAAGTCGGTGTTTGAACCTCAGCTCCAACTATTATGATGGGAGGTAGTATGCTGCCAGGGGTCCAAAAGCATGCCTGCTCCTGGAGGTCTGGCTTGTGGGGTTCAGGGTCCCTTTGGTGGCTGTGGGAAGAGGGTGCCAGGCAGTGCTGCCAGGAGTTTCAACAAGAGGTGACCTCCTCACCATGTGAGCTGCTTTGAGCCAAGCCTCTGCCATTTGTCTAGCACCTGAATATCCCAGGGCTGCTGACTCTGCTTCCCCTCACTAGGCCTGATCCTTGCCCCGAACTGCAGGCTGACATATCATGTCCTGGCTCCTGGTCCCCAGCTGGGGGCTGTGGGATGGTGCTGTCTGGGAGGCTTTGCCCTGCCTGCTTTGAGGGAGCCCCGGTTGCTCACAGCACCCTGATGAGCAGCATAATCACAGTGTTGATGTTTCTAATGAGGGATGGCTGCAAGGAGTAACACTGAGAACACTGGTTACCCATAAATGGTGCACTTCCACACTGCCACAAAGAAGAGTTGGGACATGACAAGGGGACTCAGAGCCAGCCACCCCACCAATAACATTTTTGAGATGAGCAAAAACAACTACCTTGTGCCTCAGCAGCTGCATTTTTAGGTAAATTCTGGGTAGATTCAGAAAGACAAAAGCATTTGTATGGGGCTTGTGGTAATAGCAGTATATCTGATACCACCACGCACAACAGAAGATGGATCATGACTGGAATAGTACAGCCCAGTGTCCATATTTCAAAAGAAAGATGTAAAAAAATTTGAAAGGTTCCTAAAGATAATGATAGGGATGGTAGAAAACCTGCTTCAGAGAGAGCCTCAGGAGACTGTATTATTTCACAGGGAGAAAAGTCTTTAATTTTGTATACAAACATACAAAATAATCCAATGGCTAGAAACCAAAGCTTCATTTTCAGGTTAGCAATAAGGGGCATAGCAAAGACAATAATTTGGCAAATGCAGAAATAAATTTTCCACCTTTGAAGTGCATAAATGTACATTAGAAACTTTCCAATACCCTCTGTCTTGACCCAAGCTTGACTAAACCATGAAGCTCCAGTGTGAAAGTTCATTGACTTCTGTCACACCTGTGGGCAGAGAAGATACTTTCAGTGGGCTGTTTTTTATAAGAATAAATATATTTTACCAGATTGGGGTAAGATATTGGAAAGTACAATGCCCTTGATCCTAGTTTAAGAAAGAAAACACAAGAGAAAGACAATGGGAAGTGATCCTTCCCCTCTACTCAGCACTGATGAGGCCACACCTGGAGTACTGCATACAGTCTGGGGCTCCCCAGTACAAGAGAGACATGGGTATACTGAAGACAGTCCAATGAAGGGCCGCAAAAATGAAGGGACTAGAGCATCTCTCATATGAGGAAAAGATTGAGACAGCTGGGGCTGTTTAGCCTGAAGAAGACAATGCTCAGGGAGATCTCATCGGTGTTCACAAATGCCTGAAAGGAGGGACTGTGCAAAGAGAACAGTGCCAAACTCTTTCCAGTGATGCCCAGTGACAGAACCAGAGGCAATGGACACAAACTGAAACATAAGAGAGTCCATCTGAACATAAGGAAATACTTTTGTACTGTGAGAGTGATCAAGCACTGGCACAGGTCATCCAGAGAAGTTGTGGAGTCTTCCTCCTTGGAGAATTTAAAAACTTGCCTGGGCAACCAGCTTTAGGTGGCCTTACTCAAGCTGGGGGTTGGACCAAAAGACCTGTATAGGTCCCTTCCAACCTCAACCATTCTGTGGTTCTGTGATTCTGAGAACAGACAAGAGTGAGCGGTCATGAAGCAGTGAAACAAACTTGTGTTAGCATTGCTTGCATATATTTTTGAAAATGATACCACATGGCTGTTTTTCACTTGTAGCACACTTTTTTTTTTTCTCTCTGGTCTGTGGAGCTAGACTTTGACCTGAGTTTTATCAGTAGAGCCTGAAGCCAGATCACTCCAAAGAACCTGTGATCTGGTGTTCTTTGGATAATCAAAGATCCACCTTTTGATAGGTAGCATTTGTCCCTAGGCACAGAATGAAATGAAGCCTACGTGAAATGTCTAACCAGTCTCTGCCAAACCTCCTTCCAGGGCAAAAGTACTAAAACCTTTAAATGGATGAAAACACATCAGATAAAACATCAGACCCTGTTCTAACACTATGAGGCCTAAGCCTTCTATTCTGTTAAATTAAGAAAAGCACTGTTACTATTTCCTCCTTGCTTGCCAGTGTGGTTTCCTCTGCAGTAACATCTGTGACACCACAGAATTTTTCAAGACCTAATTAGCGATGTTAGAAGAGAATGTTAGTTCACTAGGCAGTTTGGGGAATAATGTAATTTATATACATATGTTTGTTAAGCATTTTGAATCTTCCTCATGTCCCCACAAATCTTGTGTGGTATCAGCTCTGGAATGCAAAAATCATCTAGGGAATTCCTCATCGCTAAGTTTAGCGCTAAAGAGCTAATAGCTTCAGTATGTTGTATTGTTTAGATGCGAGGTTATATTCAGAGATCAGTCTCAGTTTCTTTCCTGGAAAACCAGTCCAAACACAGTTAGGGTGTGCAAGTTCCATTTTTGACTGACCTGTGTTGGACCCTGGAAAGACCAGAACAATTTGTAGTAGCTTGGGTAAGAAAGAACAAGGCATTAACTCAGTTTTTAATTTCTGATTCTTTAATCACTAAAATATCTATCACCAGAAGAAGTAGCAGTGTTAGAAAGGACCATTGGCTTTAAGGAAAAGTACTTTCATTGAATTCTTCAGAAAAATACATGTAAATTTAATTCTCACATCTTCAAAGGAGCCAGTTTATGTAAACTGGCTTATATAAATCAATAGGTGCAAAGGATCTAGATCACTGCAGTTCCCTGAAATCAAATATGTCCCACTTTAATTTAGTTTTATAAATCGTTATATCTAGAATTTACTTTCCAACCCATGTTAATGGCTCTCTGCCTTTGTTCAAGCCTTTTTAATCTCCTGACCTGTTTTCAATGGATAAGAAATTGCCTTTTGGTCATATTCCCACATCACTGTAGCGACTGATGAGTTTGGCCAGAATTCTGTGCCTTTAGAATAGAAGAGCTGAAATCTCCTATTACTGGCTACAGCTATGCCTAAAAAGACTGTGAAGAAAAAACAGAGCTGTGCAATCTGCTGGATTTAAAAAAAAATAATTACTGTCACTGGAAGTAGGTGGCCACCACTGTGAAACAGAATGTAAAAATAATTATTTTTAGCTGTATGTATTCAACCAGGGTAAGAAAGATTTAAATCAATAATAAAGAAAAAAGTTTACTCAAATACATTCTTCTATGACCTGTGCCAGATTCCAATAAGGAAAACAGATTATCAACAAATATTGTAAAATCAGCAAAATATATAAACCCATATCTCCATCTGCTTTATTTTATCCAACTTTGATAAGCACCAGAATATTCAGACATGGTGATGTTAATAATAATAATCTGGGGGTTACAGAAATTGGTCCCCATAACGCAGTAGCACCAATTACTCTGCACCTTTGCCAGACCAGCTGATATTTTAGCTGTCTTCTTTTGGGTAATCTGAGAAGGTTCATTAAATCTATAGTACAGAATATTGTTTTCCACTCTCTCTTGCAAGGCTTCATGATGCCTTATATGTACTTAGCATAACCTTTAAATATGCTAATGAACACTGTGAAAAGGGGTAGCACTTTCAAAAAGATCATAGTGTCCTCTGAACTCTAGACAGATTTCTATCCATAACATCCTGCTGCTGGCTGCTACCCAACAATAGTCTCCTCTGGACAAAAAACAGTCAACTATGTCAGCCAAACCACTTAAATATTTAAGCCATTGAGGCTAATGCAGTTCTTGCCTTATTGCTTTACCCCATCTCCTTAAAGGAGAAGGGAGGGAGCCACTTCATCCTCTGCTCTGAAAGAACTGCAGTGCAGTGTTCCAGTGCACACAGGACCCAGCCTTCTGCTGCTGCTGTGCACAACTGGCAGCAATCTCTTCACAGGACTTTGAAAGGTGCATGTCCTAAATGTTTTGCAGTACAAAAATTTTGGCAGACTTTCTGATGCCCATAGGTTATTTGTGATTTTGCTTTTGTTTGTCGGCCAACAGTATTCTGAATAATGGAAAATGTGCTTCTTATGCAGTTGCTCTGTCACCATCCTCAGCTCCTGCCATAGCTCCTTCAGTCAAAAGCAGCTCCTGCAGGTCCCAGGGCTGGGATCCAGATTGACTTGTCACCTGTCTGCACTGGGCAGTAAATGGACAAGGGATTTTACTCCCATATCCAAAGTCCTGCACTGAGCACTCATCTAGGGCTAAGAATTGAGCTAAGAGATACCATTAATAACCACAGATTTTGAAAGAGTTGAAGCAAAACATTAACTGATAAAAACCACTCTTACATAGCATTTCTCCATGCTAAACAAAAGGGACTCTATAGTAGAGAATTTTTGGGATGATTCAATAGTAGATCATAAACTTTCCACAAGCTATTTTTAACATCCTGTGTTTTGAAGCTGGTGCTATGTTTGTAAAAAAAAGTTGTGCATTTAATGGATTTAATATTATACATAGAACTGAAAAGTCAGTTTGTATGAGAAAGACAAGTTTTCCTACCTATGCTATTTGATTTATGCTGAGAACAGTTACAATTCAGTATGGAAAATGAGAAAAAAACATTGTAGGTCTTCCAATGTAATACACCTGCCTTGTCATTCCTTTCTCTAAGTCAATTTAGATAGACGGTGCAGAATGGGTACCCCTATTGACATATAAGCAGAAGTATAATATGGCAATGAAACTGGGAATGTAAACATTTATAAAGAGATTATCTACTGTTTAATGTAGGATATTTGTAACAATCAAAGAAAAAAATCTATGTGAGCTCATTTTGCTAAATATACTGTCATTTTCTACTAGCAAGACATCCTGCATTTTGCTATTTTATGGCCACTGGTGCTATTCTATCATTCTGTAGAAAGAATAATCTATATAATTGTCCATTCCTTTTTGTGTTAAGGACAAAATAAGCTTTCCACACTAAAGTAAACTAGATTAAGATTGTATATTTAAAAAAAACCCAACACATTCCCTTCTGATACTGTATGAAAACAGCAGCAGCCTGCACAAACCATTACCAATGCTTTTACATTTAAAATATCATATATATAACAAATGTAGCTGACAATAGTAGTTTAAATCAGTTATGTTATATACTGAAATAGAAAATCAGAAGTACATAAAGGAACAGAAGAACACAAAAAAAAATTATAATCCATAAACTGCATTCTAATGTGACAAGAAAAGATTAGGCTTTACGATGAGAAAAACCGAGCAGAATATGAATACTAGCAACTTTTTTAGTAAATGTGCACTATGAATGCAGAGCTTTGGGCATAACACAAAAGTTGCTTTGTAATGACAGAATTTCTTTCAGCCCAAGGTGAATTTGATGCTATAATACATTTCTATGTAGAATACTGTGGTTCTTGTAAAAACTGAGATAATCATAATGACTCTTTAATTATTAGCTGAGGCTTATGACAAAATATGTCTACGCCGGGTGTTGCTAATAGCACCCAGTTGATGTAGGTCTTTGTTCCTTCCACACAGCTCAGGCCACATGAGGGTAATATTGACCTTATTTCAAGGAAGAATTATTCATGTCACTTCTTTTAGTCATAGAGGTTGTTCACCCAGTCATGCCTGACTGAAATAGAAAGGACGGATTTACAAATTCAGTGCCAGACACACTGAGTTGACAAAGTACTTTATTTAATCTGTAAAATTAGTTCCAGAGCTACAAAAGGCAGAGGAAGAGATAGATTGAGCATGCCCGCTGGAAGAACTCTAATATCATTTAGGACCTCAAGCAGTTGCCTGTCAACTTCTATAGTCTCTTCTCCTCCTCAGACTATTTTTTCTCTAATATTATCCATACACTTGTCTAGCCACGCTACTCTGTTAGCAATTGTTTTTTTCTTTCCACTTCTGCTATCATCTCTGCACTACCATCTCTCATACAGGCTAGCATCTTGGTTCTCTCAGGTCCTTATTTTTCTTCCTGAACAGAACCTCTGAAAACCTGACATTCTTGAAGATGCCTTCATAGGATGGCTCTCTGAAATGTACACTTACTCCCTACCCCTCAGTCACCAATCCTTCACCTTTCTTTAAAGTCCAAGGAAAGAAGTTAGAAAATCTGATGTGTCAAGTTGACAAAGGAAAGGCATGTTTAAGCAGAGAACTAAATTCAGGATATCTATAGTCTTCACAAGAGGACATCCTTCATGTTTTTCAAATCCCTTTCCGCTCTTCCTTATGTCCATTCTTACTGATACTTGGAATTTAGCCAGGGAAAGGACTTGTAAAATAAATGGTCGAAATTATAAGGAGTCAAAATCTTTTCTGTTCTAAGTGTCAAATGAAAGATATCCCTGTCTAGCTGATAATGTTTCTTACACTTGGGACGCAGGACTTGTGATAGCTCAGGCTATACATTCCTAAATTTCTGCTTGAACCTAGCCCTAAGAGAAGAAAATATATTAACCTACTTTCATTTTGAGTAAGAATACCCATGCAGGAGGATAAATAATGTTCAACCACCACACTCCTGAGTGTCATTCAGATTAGTCAAATCTTCCTATATACAAGAGCTTTAATGGATTTTTCCATGCAGGTATTAGTCCAGCCAAGCCCTCTTCATCATCTGAGGTGTGCCTTACAGCATAAAGCACCTTATTTTGCAGATGTATTTTCTGTGTTGTCTGCTTTCAGTAAGATGTGTTATGGGGCAGAGCACTGGGTGCCAGTCATCTTAATGTTTATGAAGTGACTCATAAAGGTTAGTAAATGACAAGAATTGCTTGTTATGTCATAGACCATTACTTGTATTGACATTACAGTAGCTGGTGCTCCTACTCACATTTTAGTCCAATGTGACTGCTGTTTTTGGCAACGATACGTAAACTGTAATAGGTTTATACGACAAGCTTATTTTGTAGAGCCTGAGAACCCAAGCAATCAAGGAATTAGCAGTGCTGCTTTTCTTTTATAGTCCACGTTCATATTGGTACAGTAAGTAGCTAAACTGACAAAATGGCAGTATTTCACTTAAGTATCTTTTTATTTTCTCTCTTTTATGTAAGTGCATCCATTTCTATGTGCATTTCATTATCATTCACTAATATACAAAATAATTGTGAGGCTGAAATTTTCTTTCAAATATAGCTCTGCATCGTTGACTTTAATTTTGCTGTAGTTATGCTAAAAAACCTACAAATATGTGAGTTATGAATGGTCTTGTCACAGACATTATGTTCCTCCTGATGGCTTTTTGAGTTCAACACAGACTATTTACATGTAGCTTGTGGAATCAGAGAAATAAGGGCAGGAAAGGATCTCAGGAGGTCACCCATTGCCTGTTCTGCTGTAGGACAGAGCCAAACAGCTAAACCACAGCTAAACAGATCCAAGTTCTCCCTTGCAGTTAACATCTAACCCATATTCACATAATAGCCACTGGTGGCTGTTTACCTCAGCTTCAAAATCTGATCTATTTATAGATGCTGTGGCTTTTAATAGATGATGTGATCCATGCCATGCATTGTACGTGTAGCTCTTTTCATTCCATGCTCTTACTGCTCTTACTTTCATAATGTTCTATGTCCTCTGCAGCTCTGAATTTCTACATGTTGCAGCAGAAAGAAATTTTCACTGTCCCCCTACCCAATCTATGGTTTACAAATATTTTACATCAGCCTCTGTGCTGTCTGATAAATCCTCTTCTTTCACAACCCTAAGCAGTTACAAATAGCAACACATGATATCACATCTTGAAAAAGCCACAAAACTTCCCAAGAAACTGATTGCCCTACTGAAAATGTAGGAACAAGGGCAAAACTAACCATAATGTACCAGGTAAGCAAAACATCCAAGACTTTGTTTCCCGCTTTCTTTCATTTGCAAAGCATTCAGACACAAGTGTCATTTCTAAAATGACAAAGTTTGCTGGGGCTGCACAGGACTTCCCCTGAAAAGCCTTTTGCACAGTGGGAACTCCACTGGGAGAGTGTGGCTTGGATAATGAAGTGGTCTCAAAGCTGGTGGTCTGTGTTCTAGCAATACATTACTCATTCATATATTGTTGGTTTTTCCTGAGGCATTCATCATCTTCATATTGCCAGGTATTGTTAAAATGGGTATGGAAAGGCATGTATGTAACTGCAGCAACTATACAGAATTTATCCACAGCAAAAGGTGCAGCACGGGAGGAAAATTCTACTCCCTGAGCAGGAATTTTGCCAATGTGTCTGAGATTTCATCCTCAAGACTGCTGGTCCCTTGAGTGTTACGGATGAGGTAGAAAACTATTACTAGCTTCCCTTCTGAAGGGGAACATCAGACAATGAGCAAATTGCTCTATAACTGTTCTTGATCGGGTCTTGGTAATAACCCCAGCTCATTGCCCTAGAAACCTTGTCCTTTTCTGACAGAATAGCATTACTAAATTTAAACTACACTTTAAAAACTTGTGTGGTGGTTGGGGTTTGTGTGTTTGTTTGTTTGTTTTCCCTCTGGGTGGGAGTTATCTGGTGCAGTGTTCTTACACAATATAATCAACATAGAAGGCTAACTAGGGTAATCCCAGGGAGAAGAGCCTGATGGCATGGAATAGATTTAGAATAACCAGAAAAGGCTCAGATCTGAAACGTAATGTTATATTTTAAGTGCTCCAAATCCACAGGGTCTTTTAACCTATTAGCAAAAAATTAAACCATAGAACCATAGAATCAGAATCATTTTGATTAGAAAAGACCCTTAAGATCACCGAGTCCAACTGTAAACCTAACACTGCCAAGTCCACCACTAAACCATACTACTGCCTGCTTATAAAAGAAATCTTCAGAGTCACCTTGACAGAACTTGTAACCCAAGTGCCCTCAAACTTGCAAAACCTTGCCCCATATAGAACACACCTCACAACAAATGTCAGGAGTTAAGAATGAGAAGTAGGATTTGATTATATACAAATATA
>JANIJG010016619.1:0-31369 GCA_024611175.1 Megaceryle torquata | reverse complement strand
ATACACACAAATATATTACGTATATTATGTATATTAAATATATTATGTATATATTATATACAAATATATATATATTTGATTTCTATACAAATAGAAGCTTAGAAATATTCAACTATCAAGATATTAATTTCCAGATATACATCCCAGACAAAAAAATCCAGACCCATAGTCCATTCCCGCTTTGCTCCTATGAGCGAAGTTGCTCTGTGTTTTTAGCACCAAGTCTAAACCACAATGTGTCGAAGACAAAAATGCTCCCCACGATGTACTGGGAAGAGTTAATTCTTAGCACTCCAACTCTAAACAGTTAAGTCATACTAAAAATATTTCCGGGGATACTCACAGATGGCAAACACGTATCTAATTGCCTGTTAGTGTAAGGACATGCAGATGAGCATGTTTCCAGCTCTTCATCACCAGGAAGCGATTGAGACAATAACCTGAATTCCAGTGATACAGCCAGAATGGATGCAAATGCAGGACCCAATGCATATGAATTTGGCACCAGACAAATACTGAGTCTTCCCTTACTTTGTTAAGTTCCTTTTTGGGCAAAGTTCCTGTTCATATTACCATGACCACTTTCACAAGGGAAGGTCATAACTGTAAGAGTCGCTGCACTGCTCCTAAAGATAGATCATGGCCCTTAAGTACACATTGATCAGAGAGCTGATAGGTAACAGATGCCATAACAGAGCTGATTGAAGAATATATGTTTGGCAAAAGAAATTAGAGGGAGTGAATTAACTTGACAGATTAAAACCCAGTAAAGCACAGGAGGCCTACTGAAGAATGGATGTCTTCATTATTGAATGCTACTGCTAACAAGAATTTAACATACGACCTGCACAAGAACAAGTTAAATTCTTTGTGGCTCAAGAGAAGATCAATTAACTTCATTAGGATTGCTTCTAAGAATGTTACTTTTAGAAGATGTAGAAAACTTTAGCTGAAACCAAAAACTCTCCTTAGATTTGAAGGACCCAGAGGAGTTATGTATAGCAACCCTAAGAAGGAGCTAGATAAAGACTCTGTAACAAATGCATAGTGTCAAAGTAAAAACAACCAGGAAATCTGGCCACATCATGAATTTACAGGACTCAGGCTTAGGATGATGGAGACAGCAAGGAGCTATTTGCCCAGCTAAGCACATGTAGTGTAGCTTCCAGAAGAAGCCAACACCGAAAGGGAATGGAACTCGTTGGAAGTATGTTTAACAGTTGGGTTGGGAACACAACTGTGATTCTAACTGCTACCAGGGGAAATCTTAACAGATGCTGTTCTTCCTTGTTCTGCAGCTATTTACCTGTCACAGCAGTATTGCTCTTAGGAAAGGAGACTAAAGCAGTGGTTCCAGAGCGTTACAAAGTTTGGTAAGAAGTGAGATTTGTGCAGAAAGGGATTTGTGATTTGAGAAAGAAAGGAGATGACAGCACAGTGTTTGCAGAGGATACCCATCTTTGGAATGATACGAGCAGAAGGCACTACAAGTATGCAATTTGGCTGAGGGTACAAAGTGCGATGGACAAATATTACACTTCTTTCCTTGGCTCCCAGGTTGTAGATATCTCCAACACCAGGGCTTCTAGCCTTGCTCTGAGAAAGTCTTATCAATATCGATTTGAAACTGCCTATGGCACCCAATGACTCATCTTATATAATGATTCAGTGTTGCAAGCTGGTGGAGCTTAGCCAAACTTAGCAACAGTGGAAAGTTTTAAATTTTTTCTTTTTTTTTTTTTTTTTTTCCCCTGACAAGATTTTTGAGACTACCATCTACCCCTCTACTCACAGATCCCTGCTCAGAGCCCACTGACCATCAGTTTCACAGATCTTACTGCAAAGTGCTTCAGTTTTGAAAACTGCTCTGGTTCCCACAGTGATTCCATTCCTAGCATGTGAATGACATAGCTACAGCTTTCTTCCTGGGGGACAATCCTCAGAGCATATGATGTTTTTAAAGCAAAGATGGAGACCTAAGAACCATGATCAAATGTGAACTTAAAAGATTTGCTGATTTTAGAACCATAAAGTTTATGATATTTGTGTTGCAAGGTAAAACTCTGCATAACCAGATACTGGGTAATGTAGGTTCAGTGGAAGCTGTGCTACCCATGTCTAACCATTTATCTCCCTATTACGCTGCAATAATCATGTTAATGTTACTCAGGGACATGCCTCCTGGAAGTACAGGCAGGCTTTGTGTGATAGATTGCTGATATTCATGCAGAAAAGCAAGACCACCAAACCTTTGCACTTGTCAATATTTGTACTCCAGCAGTTGGTGACTAATGGTTTAACACATTGATTCTTGTTGCCACCCTCCCCCTGTCTTCCAGGAAAAATAAGATTCAATTTCCCAACTCAGGGGATTAGGAAAAAAATCGAAAAATGCAGGCCAGCCTCAGCCTCCAAAATAAATATTCTGTATTCAAAGTTTTTTACATCCAAATACACCCCAGGCTTTTATTAAAAAAAAAAAAAAAGACCAAAAATACCCCACCCACTACCCACAACAAACCATCAGGGACAGCAACGCCTATTTTAGGAGCAAAGCCTTAGTGTTTTGCCTGACTACTCACAGGAGGTTTCTGCTTGAGCAGGAACAAGATCTCAAGACTTCCAGACTCACATTTCAGAACCCTGTCAGCTAGGTCAGTACAACCTACCCAGTATTTTCCCACCAACCTCTCGCCTGCAGGTGTTTGCATCCAACTTGCAACCATTTCTCGGCAGAGATGCACAGGAGAGATTCAAGCAGCATGCTTAGTAGTGAACTATCATCTCCTGCATCTCTGAATAGCACTGCACCAAATTAGAGGAGCTGCCTCTCACTACTTCCACTGAAGTAAAGGATGAAGTAAACACTAACCAAATTTATCCCATGTATAAGCATGGTCAGCACAAGCATACTTCTACAAAACAGTTTGCAAAGGGTCAAAGACCTGGACTTCACCTCCTCTGACTGCCAAGATCAGGCCTGGCCTTCTCACCCACTGAGCTTAACATCTATCCTTACAGATCATTTTACTCCTCCTGATTATGAAAATGGCTATTTCTATTAAGTAGGAAAATCTTTTCTTGGCAAAACCAAACAGACCCATATTGCATTATGCAGGCAGTCACATTTTGTGGTATGCCAGGGTGGAACTCAACAATAATAAAAATTTTATTTTCTTGATGAATCTCTGAAAGTATGCAGTTTCGGTTTCACATTTTATATCTCTCTGAAAACAAAAAATAGACATGAGATGGGGGAAATAAATATGCCCCACAGAATCATTGAAGTCTCTTATGCTATGAGTTTTCTGCCAAGGCCATCCACACAAATAGAAGCAAAGGAAGGATACTGACAGGGAAGTGATGCTTCTGCAGACTCTCCCTTTAAAAAACATTGTCTCTGCCAAAAAGTCTTAGAACAATTTTTAGTTCACGGCAATACTATGACAAGATGATAGCAAGAATGGTGTGTGTCCTTTCAACTCAAGGGTCAAACTTCTTAGGCCTGGTATTGCCAAGAGGTCCTGTGTGAAACCTCTTCCCCCAGCCCATGCGCAGTCCCAGGAACAACTGATGCATTTCACATAACAAGGGTCCAAGTAAAATCCACAGATGTTAGAAGTCAAAACTGGAACTCTGAACAGCCATCTTCTTCAAGAGCATCTTCAGCAGTGGGCTGCAGCAGGACAGATTTTCAGCCTACATATATTTGTTCATATGCAATTACTTGCTTACTTTATTGCCTGTCATAATTATCTTTACAAATGCACTTCCAAAAGTATGAACCAAAAAAGCTACTTACTTTTTTTAAATGAAAACTTTTCTCCAATTAAAAAAAAAAAAAATTACAATGGAAATGTGTGATGATATTTTTTCCCCTGTCTTTCTTTGCAGAAAACAAAGACTTCTTGAAAATAAAAGTTTTGTCAATTTTTGCTGGAGATATTTTTTCCCAAGTTTAGGTGAAACAAGTTTACAAATCAGTATTTTGGCTCAAAACACAGTCAAATCTGAGGTTTTTTGGGTGGATTTTTTTACAGAAAACTACCTGAATACAAGGGATTGTGGGTTCTTTCCTTTTCCTATTATTTTTAAAAGATTTGTCACAGAAATCACTTACAGATTTGACAGAAAGATAATGCCTGTGAGCTCATCTCTCAGTGGAACATAAAGACATAACTATTCCTAACATTGGGTGCTGGAAGTTTAAGGTCCCTTCCAGCCCAAACGATTCTATGATTTTAATGGTACATTTATGACTTTTAAGATAGACATCTTAAACTAGAAACAGCAACACTTAGCTAAAAGTCCTCTGTAGGAACTGCAAAAATCTGGTCAGGTAGCAGAGTGAAAAAATTAAGTTACATGAAGTGGCAGAAAGCCATTGGTCATGCTCCAAGATGATAGGGTGCTTCAGTTAAAAAACAAAATACCTGACTCCTTGAGCTGTTACAAGACACTGCCAAAGTAAAACCACAATTATTTATTCAGATGATGTTCCTTGGCTTTCCTTTCAGGAAAACTGCCAGAAAAATAAATGAAGTATTCACTGAATCAACAACCCAGAAAAGACGCTTAAATTTCTGAAGTCAGAATATGCAACATGCTTCATTTAACTAAGCAACACAGATAAAGACTTGATTTCCTTTAGCTTACTGAGATCGTTTTTTACCATTTAAAATGTAACAGGTTTATTTAGAATGAAAACAGTTAAATAGTGTAGTGAGTTATGTCAAAACAAGAACAGGCATAAAAAAATAATCTTTTTATTTCCATTTATGAGAAATATTTTCCTTTCCAATTTCTCTCTTTCTTATTGGTGCTACTTGGGACAGTTTAGCCTCTAGTGATTTTGCCACATAATTTATTATACACAGGGGATATTGAAGTTGGTCATTACCTTTTAACTGCCTGGGTATTTTTTCATTAAAGACATACCTAAGTGTCTGGGTTGTGGGCACAATAAATATGAATAGGGAGCAGTAGTTCAGGGTTCATCAGTCATCATCAATGTGAGAAAACACCATGTCCAAAGCTGGGCAGCTTGAAGTATGAGCTTTGGGTGCTAACAACTGCTGTCTTGCATGGAAAATGCATCTCTAAGACTGACTTGCCTTGGGTCACCTTCTGGGAGATGGCCACCAGTGGCCAAAGGTCTCTCACCAGTGGACCAGGTCTCTCAACCTTTGCTGTCAGGATCCATCGGTTTTGTCCGAATTCAGGCAAGAAGTATAGGAGAGGCTGTGGGAAGGGTGGAATGGTGGGGATGGCAATAGGGAGTCAAGTGGGGAGGATCGTTTAAAGAAAGGCCTGCTTTTAACTGTCATGTGTGTGTTGCTGTATGCTTGAAGTAAAACAGTCACTGACACAGAAAGGTAGCATGCCCAGTTGCTGTCAGAGTCACTGCTGTAGTGTTAAAACATTTTCTGGCTAAAGTTGTGTAACTGTCCAACAGGACAACCTGTTTCTTAATGCCTAAAGCCTGACTATTGCAAATCATATGAAGACAAGTTAAATTACAATGTACCTTGTCTACAGTTTGTGTGTTAGTTAAGTAAATTAGCTCATACCTATAAAAAGAGTAACATAACTCTCTCCCCTGCCTTTTTCCAGAGGAAGTGTATACCTTTGGCAACAATATAACCTTGTACATGATTTTCAGTAACTGTCTGGTGTCAAATGAAACTCATAAAATTGTCTCATTAAACCTAACATTTGGGTCTAAAGCACTCCAAATTAAGTGTGAGCCAATTTCTCTGTAAAAGACTACTAACAATGAAAGAAAACATGAATAGAGAAGTTTTGAAGAACCCTAACTTGCTTTCTGTTGCTAAGGGATACACTTCCTTGGTATACCCCCATGTTCTCAGCAAGTCTGACTCACAAGTCTGGCTTTCAGTAAATAATGAAAGCCTAGCACTGCTGAAAACAATGTAAGAAGGGTTAAAAATAAAATCAACATGCAAATGAAATATTACTTTATGCACTCAGTTCCAGACACTAGACAGGGTGTTTTAATTCTGAAGTATTCTCTATGGGCTATATAATGCCCCTAGAAAATGGATGTTGAGACAGACTGAATGTTATGCCATTTGGAAAGTGATGTTTTTACCGCTCTGCTCCCCCCTTCTATTGCCCAAACAGCTCCTTGCTATTTGTGTCCCTTTTTTTCTTATTTTCTTTTTTCTCTGCAGCAAATGCCATTGCCAAATATCTTTCTCCCACGATATCTCCCTGTCCCTCTCACTTTTCATAACCTCTACTTGTTACATGGAATGGTCTCAGAGACACAAAGGTTAAGGCCACAACTTACCCAAGTGATTTCCACTTTTGGATGTCTCTATATTGGGTGTCTGAAACTAGTGACATCTTGGGGATGGAGGTTTTAGTTCCCAGGAGGTTCAGAGGAAGCCATTGGTGGTCATAACTTCTAAAATTAGGAATTATTTCTGAAAATTTTCACTCATCTGCTTTACCCTAAGGGTCACTGTGGGAGGAAAGTCCTAATGCTGGTTTTGGTATTTGCTGGATAGATTACAGAGGAAAGTCATAACCTCCTTGTTCCTTCATATATGCTTACATATTTTGTGCCCATAATTGCATGATCCTCTCTCTCACTTTGTTATGATCCCACCAGCACGACCACTGGAATGGCTGGCTCTGGATTTCCTATTGTATTTCGCTGAAACTATTTATATGAGTGAAGATATTAATGAGTTCAGAGACTGACCTTAACCAATCAATTCAAAATAACTTCAGTTATGGAGGCTACATCCTCCAAAATGCACAAAATGTCTGTATTTTAAAGCCAATGTAGAAATAATGACTATTATTGCCTATGTTATTATCTGTACAACTCTGTAGATTAGTAATCAAAATATACAACTATAAAATCAGAGATAATTATATTGTAATAAATGAGGAAAATACTGAGTAGGATTTTCATCATTTGTCCCCCTGAAAAGCATGCTAAGGGAAATCTTTCCACTATTTTCAGAAGGTTGTGTGCAGAGATATTAATCCTCTGACTCACATGTCGGTAAAAGGTCAGTGGTCTTTTCATGTACACACATTAACAATTACATTATAACAAAGTTAAAAGAAAATCCCCATTGGGGCAGGATAATAAAAACCGGAAAAGAAATGTGAGTAATAAGGGAAGAAAAAAAAAAATTAAGGGAGCTAACTTTAAAATTAAACATTGTTTTTGATTATTACAACACAGGTGTTACAAGAGGAAATTTAAAAAAATAACTGGGATCATTTTTTATGCAAACACAGGAACTTTCTTCCAAATTTCCTATCCCAACTTATTTCTCCTTTGTTTGCCATTACACTTACTATTAAACTTCCTATTAAAAAAAAAAAAAAAAATTGCTATGAAGTCCTGTGTACTAAATCCTGTAGTTCTTGTTAAAGCAAAAATTCCCACCAACTTAGGGGAAATCGTATTTGAGCCTAGCTTTGATCAAACTTATTTTATATTCCAGATTGCTGTTAAGTGGAGCATCAGGAAACTGTATCAAGCAGATGGAAATTTGAATTTAAAAGTGGTCCTTCCATAAACTGCTCCTCCTAATGCATTTCACACCTTGAGGTGTACCCATGCTAAGCAGCATTTTGTTCGTCCAAGTTAAAACATCTCTTAAGTTAGGAGTCTTCTTATGTTTCCTTCTGTGCTGCTGCATGCAGTTGAGTAGAAAGAGATACAGGTTTAGAGAAGATTTTACATTACATGTAGTTAATTTAGTCATGTTTGTTATCAGGTTTACAAATGCTGAACACTGGAGTATTTAATGTAAAAAGAACCCTAAATAACGTGTGAAGTGTTTCTTTCACCTTTGAATCCTGACTGAAACTACAGTGTATCAGTATTGTTGGACTAGATCCTACTTCACCTTTCAGAACAGACTGAAGAGCTCTTCTTTTTAAAGACTACACATCTAATGTTGTCTTACATTTCCTACCTAGACAAGTCACATAACAGTTTTACATGAAAAAAAATGACCCCTGGATTAAAAGCTGTTGACTGAGGTTAACTGGTATTTTGCTTCTGGCTTATATGGTTGACCAGTTGACCTAGAAGCATTTGCTCCAGTTTCTAAAAGCTGAATCTAATGTCTCTGTAACTGTACATGAAGCTATTCTATTAGTGGATGAAACCAGAGACAGTCATCAATAATGGCAGTAATCTGTTCCCTATTTTGAGGTAAATGATTCCCACATTCAGAAGATGTGATTACAGTAGCATATAAAGGCAGAGAAATTCACATCTTCTCAGTAAACTATGCTACTAAATTTAAAAACTCTTCTTTGTGCCAAAGAGATGTGCTGAATTATATACACACAACTAGGAAAAAGGCTGAGACATATATAGTAACTGAGTGACTTCCATGTATATGAAGGTCTATCTTTAGATCTTAGATGTTTCATAAATCAGAAAGAGGATGACTAATCATTGGCATTAACCTTTTCAAGAAAGATCATGAGCAGGTCCTTCCATCCTAAAGAGTGACTAACAAACCATTGTCCCATTTAAAGTTATGGGGGGGGGGGTCTCTGTTGCTGAATAAAGTTAAGGCCATGTGATTGTGAAAACTCTCATGTGTCCTTCTCCCACCCAATGAGCTTTTGTTAGCTCTTCAGTCTCAGCAATTTCCTGTGCACTTCAGTATACTTTGTGCACCCACTTTTCAATATGTATTGTTCCTCACTACCTGCTGCTTCTGTCACCTACCATGAAATTACAGTAGTACTGTCCTTCTGGAATCCTGAAGCATACTGTCCTACACACACTGAATCTCAGTGACTGACATTAGAGCATGAAGATTTCACTTGCAACTCAGTGGGATGAAAGGTTCCATACATTTACACAATGACATCCTACTACCATGACATTCATCAGGGAAAAGATGCACACAGCGAAAATGTTCACCTGCACACTTGATACAACTAGCAAAGAACCCGAGAAGATATCAGATTTCTAAATACTTAAAGTTAGGAGGTGTACTACCATTCAGAGAACACTTCAGCTCTGTTGTCACAGTAACAAGTAGCAGCAATACCATTGCTCAACCAAATCACATTTGCAGTCTCTCAGCATAGCATTCAACAGAGTATATCCGAATGCTTTCCATTTGCTAGCACATGAAAGAAGGATGTTAACTTAAATGAGAAGTAGGGACACAGGATTACACTGTCATCTCTTATTTAATATAAAAGCAACACAGTGAAAAAAAGTACTTTTTGAAATATAATACACAGCATATTCTGTAATATTCTGCTGTGATTCAAGGCAATTCAACCTTAATCAAACTTTAGAACTCTGATAATTTACTTGCAAAAGTTGAAGTTGGTTGTTTGGGTTTTTTAAAAAAGAAGAAATCTGTGACTATTTATATAATTAAGAACTATTCAGCAGGTTGCTATGGGAAGCTTTTTTTTTTTTCCAGCTAACCCAATACCTCCTCAGAGGTGTCAGTTAATGGTTCATTGGAAGTAGAAGGTAAGTCTTAAATATATGAATCTGCATGTGTGGCCTTTTTAAGAGAGCCAAAATATTTACCCTCATTAAAAAACAAAACAAAACAAACCACCAACCCCCCCCCCAGACAAAAGTGTCTTCTATCCTGGGTTTACAGAAAAAAAAAAGTGAACTTCCTCTTACATTTATCAGGTACTTGGAGGGAAAAGGAAAGTAATAAAAATACTAAAGGAGGAGGAATCCCAATCTACACAGAGTGGCTGATTTATTTCTTCTCTTTGCTTGCATCACTTGATTTTGATTGCTTGTTAGAAACACTCATCTCAGAGCAGGAATGTTTGCTGCCTCTGACTGGTTTTCATGTTAAGTTATTGCACCATCTAATTTGGAGACCTAAAAACAAGCATGTTCACTTTGTAGCATGGTCTCTACAGGAAGCAATGGAACTGAGTTTGAAAATGTTTTCTCAAACAGGTACTGAAAGTGGCTTAAAGATGCAGAAAAGCCCCTAAAATATTTTCCATGCAGTTTCAGAAAGAAACTGATGGGGAATTTTTTTTTTTACTTTAGAGAAATTTATCTTTTTAGCAACCATTCCTTCTAGCATGCTTGTAAAATGCCTCACAGCAGCACACAACAGTGCTCTGAACTGTGTACATGCTTGTTAAATATTGTTTAGATAAGACTTGCTCCAGCCAACCGCACTGTTTCAATGTAAATGTGGATGAATGTCACTGACAGAGCACCACCTAGCCCTACCCCTGCTCTTCCTGGCCGCTGAAATCTCCTTGAATCCTGTCTGTCCAAAAGTGAAAACTATGTCCCAAGGCAACAGAAATCTTTAGAGCAGCCTCAGGTAGACACGGAATCAACAGCTCAGAAAAGAAAGCAACGAGAGCTAATGTGGCCACAGCTACACATCCTGAACAGTACAACCTAAGTCTCACTTCAGTTCCCATATCTGAAGCTTCCTGTAGGCTGGAACTAAATTTATAGGCACTTCCTAGACTACTCACACCTACATCAATTCTTCTTGGTGGTCAAATATGAAAGAAGAAAAATATCAGTTTGATTACTCCCCATGTGGATTGTCTGCTTGTTTTCACCAACTGTATTTCAGTCTGTTCCTTTTGATGTTAATTAATCACAATAACCTTGAATGTGTTACAGAACATGTTTAAGATGAACTGTCATTGTTGGGGACTGTGCAGATCTGATTTTTATTATCATCCTGCCTAAGCAGTCATCTTTCTAGGATATTTCACTTCTTTGATTTCTCTATAGCACTGGACTTCAGCCAGATGTAATACACTTTTCTGTCACCCTTCTCTCCCAAGTCCCCTCTTTGGTATTAAAAACATCTCATATCAGTTGTAGGGAAGAATATGCACCCATGTACAGCCATCTGATCAATACCGAAGTTGCATCCAGTACTGCTGTAACAACAGCAGCTTCAGTTGCAAACAAAGTTTGGCATGATTTGGGCAAGGAATACTCAATTTACTGTTTGCATATGTATAAAGGAGAGAAAAGTTGGGCGCAGTGTGGTGTCATATCACCTACAATTAGCCTGAGATTTCAATCTTGCCTGTAATCGCAAGGTCAATTTTAGCTGGTTTTCAAATAGGATTCTCGAAGAGGTGACTTGCAAATATCACATTCAGTGCTTGCTTAAAGTAGTTCATCCCAGCTATGCAAGAGTTAAAAACAAAGTCCTAATCATACAGAAATTAAAAAAAAAAAAATAAAAAAAAAAAGAAGAAACCAAAGTCCATTGTTAGCAGGGAGAGGCAAGCACAAACAGCAGTTAGCAAATGCTAAATAGGACATGCAAAAAGACTTCTATCATGTAAACAGGGATAATTACAGGGTTACAGAAATTCCCACAGAGTAGCAGACAAATTTGAAGAGTCATATTGCTAACAAGGAATATAGAGACCTCCTCTTCTGGTGCAAGAACAGAAACATGGACAAGAACAGAAATGACATGTCAACTGACTTTTAAAAAGAGTGCGACAAGCATGCAGTAGTATTGCAAGGATGTTGAGGTGAAACTAAACAAATTCTAGTCTTTGTTTAAAATAGGATATCATCAGAACTGGCAAAAGCAATATATCTGGCCCTTTATTCCAAGGTCCCATGACAGTAGCTATGAAGATTGACTTCCGGACACTCCAGTATTAACCCTAACACACCTACTAGGCTCAACATGTAGTCTTTCATTTGCCTCTGTTCACCCTTTTCTTCTGATGCTTCTTTTGTTCTAAGAGATTTTTTAACTCTCCACCATTGTTAGACTCGCAACTAGAGAAGTAGAAAGAAATGCTGGAACTTCAAAGCAGTAATAAGTGGGAAAAGAAATGCTGTATATTGGTATGTATTTTGATAGGCTTATTCTCTGTATAGCTATGTAATGTTGTAACTCTTAATACAGCAAACCAGAAAAGGGAAGTATGGGATGTAATTGCTTGGGCAGAGTTATGAGGTATGCAGGCATACGTGAGCCCTTGCACACAGACCAGAACAAACACGAACACTTATTGTTGATTTGATAAAGAAACACAGCATATACTGTGGTGTGCGCCAGCCAGCTGCCAACTCACTGCTAAATTGAATGTGCCTACAGTCCCTACTGAGTGGTCTTGCTGCCCCACACAGCGTCTGAATTGCTCATTACTGGCTTTCCTAGAGAATAGAGATCACCGTGACTGGTGAACAGAAAACAATCTTGCTGATCTGTTTAAGCATTCCTAGTTCACCCCTAATGAGAATACCTAGGTGCCCAGGATATGATTAAGGGTCACATACCAATAAGCTGCTTGAGCACTGCCTTGTCTCTCTTGACTTTGGGAGCTCTTGCTTGACTATTAGTGGTGCTTTCTAATTTGCACGAAGAACTCACAATTTTGGAAGAAGGCCAGCAATACTGATCATGACACTTGCATGGGCAATTTCATAGATCTCTCTTTACAACTCCACGTCTTCGTAGAAACCTCCTTGGAAAAAGGCTTTAGGAAAACAGGATCACTAGTGCAGCTGGTATAAAGTGGCACCATTTATTTCCAGCAGACCTATGCAGACCTTTGCCAACCATTTAATGCCAATATTAAGCATGGAATATTGTTAGTTGTCTATTCTTGTTGCAAAACATGGACGTATCCACATATAAACAAGCAACAGCAAGGTCCCAGAAGCAGCCAACCTTGTACCTGCAGGCTTGTGTTGTTGAGAATGCTCCTACGCCAATTTAGTGGTGGTCTGATAGCTCCAACTGTGTTTGTACTCTGAAAAGTATGGTTTGTTCTCATAGATGGTGTTGGACTGAAACTCAGAACTGGGTGTCTGCCCTTCCTGAGGGAAAGTGGGAAAGAGAAGCCCAAAGGGAATATTTGCAAGCGAAGAGCCTGCATTTTACAGTGCTGTGCAAGCTCCAGCTTCTGGCATCACACCATTTCAATTTCCTGCTGAACTCAGGCAAGAATATGTCAATCACTTTCCAAAGCACAGTCTTGCTAGTGTTAGTGCTTAAGGTCTTTGAAACTGAGAAGAAGAAAAGGTAGGTGGGTCAATATGGAAGGCATTATGAGACGCCATCAAGTTCAAATTATTTATGTTTAAAGTTGACCTGCTTTAAGGAGAAGATTAGACCAGGTGACCGACACAAATATTCTGTGATTCTATGACTTGTGTTCTCAAACCAGTGTCTTTCAATTTTACACTCCACTGTTCAGGTTTGTTGGAATTAAAAGGAAGGAAATGGTATTAAACAGTAGAGTGATCTGGTAAATGCATTTGTCTTAGTCTCTTCTACTAAGTAAGAGAACATTTTAATTAATTAGCTAAGTCCCACTCATTTTGCCTCATCAGAATAAAGGGTTTAGAGTAAAAGCATTTCTCCATGATCCATAATATAGTCAGTAAACTACATTCAAAAAGTAATATGTAAAGACTTTTTGTGTTTTCTCTCAAAAACTGTGCCAACCATTTTTATGGCCAGAATAGAAAAGACTATGTGACATTTCTGGCAACGAAGAGAAAAATATATGGACAATAAGCATATTTTACCTATATAAAAAAATACAAGAGAGGCCCTCCCCCTACAGTGGGACAAATTCAAGTAATTAAAAACAGTCTAAAACCCCCAGAAGACTGATGTCATTTGGCCACCAGACCAAAATGTATCTCTTTCTGCAGCAAGCCCCCAAGACAATTGCCTGCTTTTGTCCTTTGTGAATCACCTCTAATTTTTTTTTTTTTTCAGGTATTCGTGATCATTTTAAACAAACCCTAAGTGGTGAGATTTGTTTTGTTTTGTTTTAGCTAGTTTCTGGACAGACTTGTCTCTCTGCCTCTAAAGTATGAGTCTCATCACATAGCACAGTAAAAATAAATCATGATTTGCATTTCTCAATACCCTTCAAATAACTACATGGAGTAAAGCCAAACCCAGCCTGTTCATTGAAACAATCAGCTTGCATTTTCACATACCAAGATTGTTTCTCCTTCATTTAAAGAATAATTTCGGCCTCCTGATTTCCACATGGCCCACTGTGTGACTAGCTACCAGCCACATTTTCTCCCTGGTAGCTCATGTAATAAGTGCTTTGAGTCAGCAAATTCAAGCACAACAGCAAACTTTGATAGGATTTCCTTCAACTACCGAAACATTTAGGCACGTATTCAGTTCATGACTCAGGGTGCTTATCTGTCAAGCGAAACTCCCTCTGGGATATGAAGCACCATCATCTCAATCACTTCTTCTTTTCCTCTGAAAAAACCAAACAAACATTCAGCACACTTCTGAGTCTAGTTCCTTCCTTCTTTCCCATCCCTCACCCATCCCTGGCCAGAGGCAAGTTCTGGAAAACATGAAGGACACAAGCACAATTATTGTTCTTGGCTTCTACCTGTGCTCATTATATTGGCAAAGTCTGAAACCATTTGTTTCTGCCATTGTACTTTTAAATACTGCAGTTCCAGAATATCAGCAAAATCACAGCACCACTCTTCACACTAAGTTCCTGCCTCCCATTTTGGCATGCTTTCATTCACCAAACTTATGACCATGTTCTCATATTTATCTGTCAGATTGTTAGACATTTAGCCCTTATAAATAACCTGTGCCTTCAAAAGTAGTGAAAGTTCTTCCCCCCCCACACTTTCATTTCTGACTGTAGGTTCAATTTCTTTAAATGTAGAGAGTCCATTCAAAATAGCATGAAGTGGACAGAAAGGAAACAGGTGCTAGAGACACTTAAAAAGAGCTGCCCATGGTGAAGCTACAGAATTTATTAGGGAAATGAAATAAAGAAGGGACATTTACTCCTTTGTTTTTTTTCCCTGACAAACAACTCAGATATAGGACACCCATACTTGTTCACAAGGTAAGTAAACATAAGACAGAGAGGTCATCTACATACTAAATTGTGCTACCTATTCTTGGATAGTTATAACAACACTCCAGTGTAGCTACTCCAATACAGGTAGCAGGAAAAAAAAAAAAAAAAGAAAAAGAAAAAAACCAAACCAAAACAAAACAAAAAACCAACAAACTAAGAGTGGTGTAGGGTATGTAAATTCACAGCCAGTTTTACCAGCTTCGATGTTTTCATGAAAACTTCAATACTTCAGCTGAAATAGTTACTCTGGTACCAAGATGTAAGAGATCTGGAAGGAGTAGGAATCCTGAACCAGTGTAGTTCTGTGGCTGTATTATTGTCAGCAACTTCCTCCACCTATATTCTTTCCTTTGTAAAAAGCTACCCACCAAATGTAATTCCCGAGGAATTTCAGATTTTTCATCCATGGCTCTGTTTCTTAAAACACAGAATAAAGACTTCCTTATAAGGAGTTAGCTTTGCTAGTCAACAGAGTAGCTTGGCTATTTTTTTCGAAGGCTGCTGGCCAAAAAAAAATGAAAGAAATGATAGAAGCTGCCAGGAAGAAAGCCTGACCTGATTGGAGGGACCGGCAGGGGCAGAGAGAGATGAAGAGAGATGTAGCATGGATAAGGATGTAGAGAAGCTTGAACTTCAGATAAAGACGAGGATAAAGCTTGTGAGAACACTAAGAAAGGAAGTTTCTATATGTGCCCAAAATTGCACCTGCTAATCTACACAATGCAAACCCATGGGAAGTGACTCAGTGGTCAGAGCCTGACACACAAGAGGAAGCGTGCTATATTTCAGGAAGAGGTATTTGACCTATATGTGGACATAATGTTTTTGTTCAGGTCTTGAACTGCAACTGCATTTGGTTGTGTTTCTCATACGCAGCAGTTCTAACTTACTATTTTTAACTCATTTTCTCTGTATGTCTTCAACAATAACATGGCAGTAAATAAAAATGAAGAATAATTCAGTTATTCGATGTTCCAGGCCAGGCACAAAGTGAGAAGGCTATATTGCTCACATTGGAAATAGTTTGTGTCATATCTTTTTTTTATCCTGGCTGATGCAACAACATCACAATATAGTGCTGTCATTCCAGATATACAAATCCCAGGACAAAGAAGCTGTTGGACATCATGGCTACTGAATGCCACTAATTCATATAGCAAACCAGGGAATTTTGGTGGCTAATTCTCTTCAGTTTTTCTATCCACAATGGCTTTAAAGAAGAAGAGACAGCTGAAGCAGCTCCTGGTTACCAAAGTTACTATAAAGTTGTACAAGCTGCCATCATTGTTTGCAGACAAGATCTACATGACTGGAATTTTCCTCAAGCCAACTGCTCCCTTATTACCTCTAAGCCCCTGAATGCACCACATGGAAGTCCTTGTCCTGGGATCTATCTGGACCAACGTCCCACCTTGATGCTTCCCTGCAGTCTTGCTCCAAGTACCATTTGGCAGAGCCATAGCATGTGACCCTCAAGGTTTTATAGTAAAAGGCAAAAAGTTTCCATCTCCCTTTTGAATGATATGGCAGAAGCCTAAGGTCAAACATATCAATCACATCTTACACAGTTGCATTTTCTCTCTGGAAAGAGTAAATACAGCCTCTGCAAAGCCTACTATATTGTACATACACAATTAGAGGTTCAGGCTCCCTGAACTGTATTTTGAGCTGGTGTTAGCCCTGAGGATGATAACTAGTCACTGTTCTTGTGAGACGTGCAAAATGTCAGGGGAATATAAAGAAGTGTTGTGTTCAGGAAGCGTGAGATGTGACTAATAGAGGATGACAAGGGGTGTGGTTATCATGAGATATTCACCTCCCTTCAGTGCCTTTGGGAGACGTGAGAAAATAAGTATCTCACTCCTCTCCTTGTTTTCCACGGGCATGTTTTTACCCACTTAGAACTAAAGCTCCAGAAGTTATCACGCTGCTCTTATTAAAAGCCCTTTTGGAGCAGTTGCTTGGGAAGTTTATTTCAGAGGCTCTGAATTGCTGCTCCAGCTGAGTAATGCTAGATACACTGAATCACAGAATGGCAGGGTCCTCTGGAGATCATCTAGTCCAACCTCCCCTGCCAAAGCAGGTTCACCTAAAGCAGGTTGCACAGGATCGCATCCAGGCAGGTTTTGAAAGTCTCCAGAGAAGGAGACTCCACAGCCTCTTCTGTTCCAGTACTTTGTCATCCTTACAGTAGAGAAGGTTTTCCTCCTGTGCAAATGGAACTTCCTGTGTTCCAGTTTATGCCTGTTGCCCCTGGTCCTATCACTGGGCAACACTGAAATGATTCTGGCCCCATCCTCCTGACACCCCCCCTTTAGGTATGTATAAGCATTATTAAGATACTCTCTCCCTCTTCTCTTTCCCAGGCTAAACAGCCGCAGATTTCTTAGCCTTTCTTTTCAAAAGAATGCTCCAGTCCCCCAGTCATTTTCATAGCCTGCCACTGGATTTTCTCCAGTAGTTCCTTGTCTCTCTTGAACTGGGGAGCCCATATTTGGACACAATACTCCAAATGTGACCTCACTAGGGAAGAGTGAAAGAAGATAATCTACCTTGACCTGCTGGCCACACTATTCTTAGAACTCAGTTGACTTCACAGAAAACAGTTTCTGAAAAAGCTAATTAAGTTCTTGACCAGAACAACATAGCTAAAATTTATTTGGTGTTAGAGTATGAGGTCCACAAGTAGAACAATCCCATCTCTGATTCCCTCAGGTAACTACCTAGGTTCCTGTCTTTCAACCTTGGTGTGAAATCTCAAGGCAGGTAGGAAGAAGCGTATAGCTAAGAATCCAATTGACATCTGCATGTAAAATAGTTCTGGATGCAGAGGCAAGAGGAAAGGAATATACTGCTCTGAAAGAAAAAATGGGGGAAGTGGTGAGAAGAACACTAGAGGGGTGTTAGAGCAAAGGTGTGAAAGGTGTTAGCCAGAACAGGAAATTTAACCAAAAGATGAAGCAGTAGTAAAAGAGAGCGAGGCAGAGAGAAGTAGTACAATGAAATGAAATTCTGGGACAGAAGAAAGGCAGCCCAGAGCCTAGAAAAGGAAGTTCTACTGTGAGAGAGTGACTTCAGTAAGAAAGAGAAAAATCAGTGGAAGGAAAGGAATGGACATTAACAAACTGGGTCTGACACACACACAAAAAAAAAAAGGGGGGGGGGGGGGAAAGAAACAGAAAACAAGATAATTGGCAGTGGAAAGAAAAAAGGAAGGAGAAGTAGCGGAAGCATTAAGCATTTCATCCCTTACCCGTTTTATTTGTTCGGGTTTTTTTGTTTGTTTGGGTCTTTTTGGTTTTGGTCTTGTATGTTTCCCAGAATATCTCATAGTGAAATGAATAGAATTTTTTTTCCAAAGCAAAACAGCAATTTAGAAAAGAGTATGTTTGTGTACAGAACCCAGGTGTTACCCTTCACCTCCAGCTCCCATCCCCATGACTGATGCTTTGTTTCCACTATTGACCATTCAGACAAATGTATACCTGGAGGCATCTCAAACCACAAAGTACTGCTCAGCTCTTCAGAACAATAAAGCCACCAAATTAATTAATTCCCAGCATTCTCTGTAGATTTTGCATAATGATTGTGCTGCAGAACTGAAAATCAGTTTGTGCTTTTATTTTCTTCATTGCAACATCAGGAAACACAACATGTGACAAAACCAGGAAGCAGTTGGTGGTAACAGGAGTCAATTCCATTTGCATCTCTCTCTCCCTCACACCTCATGACAGAATAATTCTCAACACTACCATCATCACCCATATTTTCATATCCATGTTAAAAAATCCCAGATGCATCTATATAACAAGCCCTACTGCTGTTAAAAACTCAGGCAGAGCTGCCAAAGGGTTGGGTTTCAGGGCCTCAGGCTTATGAACATGAGAACCAGCTGCAAGATTGAAACATATAAATTGCCCTCAGGTGAATAACTGTAACTTCAAAACTCTGATAATTGTCACCTTCTTCAGGTTAAGAGACTGCACTTGTTGGGGAGATCATGGGAAGTTCCAGGCTGATGGAAGACCCTGGGGGACAGGCATCCTCACAGTTACAACGACAGAGCCTATCTCCACTTTGTTTCTGCAGGGAGTATGGCCAGAAACAGATTAGACTTTTGGGATGTGACTCTGCTTAGCTGCAGTTAGAACATCCCATAACAACAAATAAGCAGTGTCCAGGTGATAGCATTAAGGCAAAAGAAGGGCTAGTTTTGTGATGGAATATTGTGCTAAAACATGCATCAGCAAGACTGCATACACAGTCAGTAGCATCCCAGTATTTTCTTTCATACAATATTAGCAAAACAATTCAGGAAAGTTTAAATAACCACAATCTGAGGCTAACTATTTCCTACCTGAATACTTTCCTGAAATAAAGACTGATGCTGCCTTCCCTGGAAGAGAAACCAGATGAGAACAATAATGGAACCATATTTACCACAGAAGTTTAATAACTACTGTGAGACATAATGGGATTTCTCAATGTTTCTCAGTCTGGGAACAGACCAAAGCTGGGGCAGAGAGCAGAGGCCAATATAAGGAAATCAGATCACCAAGAAGCTATGAACAAACACATGTTAAACACTTATGAGACATCCACATTCACACTGAAAGCACAAAGAACTTAAATTGCAAAGTAAAAAAAAGAGATATGTACTTGTTGGGAAAAAAAAAATCAAATAAGAAATCTTTCCCTGTTTTTTTATGAAAAGACATTTCTATCAGACTTATTCTTGAGATTTGTATTTTGAACACTCAGAAATAAACCATCAAAACATTGGGTATTAAGGAGAATTAACTCAGTGCCTAGGGCAGGCCCAAACAGTAACAGCTTAGTGGTAGAAACCCTCATTACAGAACTGCCCTGCACAATACTGACTGATCACATATTCAGCTATCTAAATACAATATGACATCATCACACTATGTGGAAACTCTCACTGGCTAAACAAACTCATGGGACAGGGCCTAGTCACCTGGTCAGATTGTAATCCTTCAGTAAAATATGTCCAGACAGAGCTATGCATGTGTGTAGAGACCCAAAGATTTCAGAAAGACCACATGTAATGAAATTTTTATGGCATTGGACCTAAGTGATGATTTAATGATTGTGATGTATGCTTCAGCTTGAAATACAGGTTTTTTAGCTCTTCTTTAACCAGGCAGGTGACTCATAAGGAAATGAAATCCCATGGTAATGAGGGGACGTAACACATAGGTAATATAGGAGCTTCGTAGTATATTTCTACACATGTAATGACATGGAGCTCTACAAGCATCACAACAGGTTGAGTTTGGCTCCATGTGGTGTATATATGCTTCTGGCTTTCTTGCATCTAATAATGTATAGCCTTGGCCTTCAGTTTTTGCTCTAGCTAAGTACTCATCTTCCATATAGATAGATTCTTTGGTGTATAATAGTGTTATCACATCTTTCTACTGAAGGGTTATCAATAGACTCACTTGGACTCTAATAACTTTACAGTTCTGCACCCATCCATTCAAACTAGCTAGCCAGTTCAAAATCTACTGTGAATACTTTTGTGTCAGAACACTAGGCTAATTCTATTTAAAAAGTTGTCAGGCTAAGCTGTTAGAATCTACAGAGAGGAATCCCTTCAGAAATTAAGGTACTGTTAGAAATAGCTATTCTCTTGCACTTTATAGATTTTAGTGTTAGGGCTCTGGTAATGGATATTATCTATATCCCCATCTAAATAATCCAGTCTTCTTGAGAAATGTTTTGTAAAGAGGATCTAATTTTTAACAAGGACAGGATGGCTTCTACAGGCCAGAGACAAGGTATTATGTATTTTTAAAAAGCAGCGCCAACACCTGCCCTCAGAAACATTAAGCATAGATGGAAATGAAAGTTATGTGCCTTGTCTACAGCTTAGAGTTGATAAAGATATGAAACAGAACAGTTTAGAGGAGAGAGCAAGAGAGCACACAAGCTGTGGTTTCAAATAGTAGGCACTGAGGGTGGAAGCTCAGCTCCGCTGAGGCCAACAGGAATTTCTGTGTATCTCCAGTTCCTGGAAAGTCCCACCAACAAACAGCAAGAACACATTCCCTCTGATAAGATTCTGTAATGTAGCAAATATTTATCTTTGTGACCAATGGCTCTGCTGTTTGTTTTATGATGTTATAGAATACTTCGCTCTGCACCTGAATTGGGGCAAGGTGAGCAGCCTCACTGCACTGCCTGAGCACTAATATGCTCTCATTGCATCACATACCCCACAGTTCTCCTCTGACTGAGTTAAGATCCCATTGAAGCTGCTGCCAAAGCACATGGAGGGGTTGGCAGCAGTGCTGAGGGTAAAGGTTGAAGATATCTTTCACAATATCACCAGTTTGCTCATCAAGATAACGCAGGAAAAAGCCTGTTTCTTAAGGTACCTTCTGTAACAGCTTCACTTGGTACAGCATTCATTAGGACTGTAATCTGACTTTCAGTACCATGGTGGAAAGCTCTGGGAGGAATCTACTATAAGTAAGGAGTATTGAAACAAATACAACTGGATTTTTTTTTTCCTCCGTCAGAAAGAGGTTTTGCCTAAATGAATTAACCAGAGATTTATATTTTGATGTCAAAATGTCTTGAGAAATGGATTGAGATTGTAGCAGCTCTTTCTTATGCATACTACTACAGCAAAGTCTGACTGCACATCCGATTGAAAGGCACAGCAGTTGTCTGCTATCAGGGTGAGGAGGTATTCACACAATTTGAGACACTGCCATCTCTACAGTCAATAGAGCAATTCAGTAACACACAGAACAAACTACATAACTATTAACTTATAATTTTCAGAAATATTCTTCCCATTTCCTTACCCAGGTAAAGGTGCAAGAAGCAGAAGTGTGAGGTGAGGTAATGTCATGTTTTAACAGGCTAAATTCCCACCATGAAGTCACAGCCACGATTGTCATTTAAGGTATGCAGTTCCATGCATACCTTAAAGCCTTTGCTTAGTTTTTGTTAAAAGATTACATTTCTTCAGGCTGAATTGTGCAGAGAAAACCAGCTTCAATCGATACTTACATTGCTTTCATTGGGTCAATAAAAAATGTGTTGATTGATTGACCTACCCTCCCCTTATTCATGTAACACTGAATGAAACAAGAAGCATCCCCTAAAATAAGGGAGACCTGGCCACTGTATTCCCCTCAGTCTTAGTATGTCTCATTTCTAGGCTAGAAGAAACAAACAGTATGGTTTATTTTGCAGTTTAAGCTCTGAGATCTTGTAAAAGCTATTCCCTTCACAGTAACTGTATCAGGACTTAACAGAACCTCAAACACTTGGGCACCTTTGGGGTTCTAGATTTAGCCCCTGAGAAGAAAAAAAAAATAAATCAGAAGCCAGAGAGAAGATATCCCCCATAGCCACTTCTCTGCTGCTTCTTCAAGGATTTTTCTCCGGGTCATTGTTTAACCTTTCTGACAGGGTTTCTTTGGCAAAATCTTTGATGTAAGCATGAGAGCATGATAACATTAACATGAAGAGCGTATGATCTTTACAAAAGAACACAACAGAACTCTCTCCTTTTTCACTTTTCAAAAATATCACCATTTCACTTTCATCCTAACTATTCTCACAATTTTTCTTAGGTAAAACAAAGTTACAGTGTAATTCAATCCATTACAAAATATCAGAGACTGAAAGATAAATGGTTCACTGGTCCACTATGCTTTTCTACTACAGTTATCCAAATTCTGTAGTTATTCAATTGCACAGTTATTCCAAATTATTTTAAAACTCCTTTTCTGCAACACCAGCAAATAAACATAGGGGAGATTGATATTTAAAATAACATCAAATTATAACAAAGAAATCACAAATTATGCAAAACTAATCTCACTGTGCTACAAATGTAGGAATAAAGACCAAATTTGCCCAGAACCTTGAGGTCTAGCTTCCCTTTGAAACCTACAACTTCTGTATGACCTTGTATTGTAGTAGAAGTAACAGAAAGTGAGGGAGGGATGTACACTTTGGACTCAGAAATCACCTGATTGTTTGGGTATTTCTACAATTTTTCCACTTTTTTGACATCCTCAGTTCCTTCATTGGAGAGCATTTGAGGTCAGTCATGTCTCATGGTTGAATAAACACCACTCCTGTCAGCTATTTTGCCCAGGTTAATGTTTGGCATCAGAATGAGTTCCATTCTAAGTTGTTTATCACAATGACTGTGATAACATTACTTTGGCAGTACCTATGGGTTATCATTTGCTTTTCCAATGCACACACTCTGCATATAGTTTGTTGAAGGGTAGATGTGGATTCAGTTTTAAATTCAACACAGGAGATTGGTTCTCACAAAAAGTAATAAAAGTCCAGTGTGCGTAATGAGCACTAGTAGGTCTGAGTCTATCTGCTTATCTGATTATGCGCAAACAAATTTCTCTTTCAAATACTCTCCTGCATGCACTGTAATCAAAACAGTCTACAAATAAATCAGTGTTGTCCTTGATTGTTTTTGTCCTCTCTGCTGCCAGATGTGTACCCTTCACAGGGACCTGAAAGTGATATGGCCACTGATTTCAGCAGGGCCTAGATTTCAATCTTGATCTTCTCTAGTCAAAGGAAAAAAGCTGAGACTGTCTTCAGGGATCCAGGTACTCAGAGAAATTCAAAACACTTAAAAACACTGTGGCAGCACACAGGGTTGTCAAAGTAGCAGAGAGCCTTCCATATTGATTAGTTCCATGTTTAATGTATACGATACTCTTGCAGTATTTGCAAATAACCTTTTTTTTTCTTTTGTATGAAAACAGCAATGGCTTAGTCAAAGCCAGATCAAAGAATCACACATGATTCACATCCACTAAACAAACACTGATGCCTGATGGCAGTAATACAGCTATTTATATTCATTGCTTGATTTAACCAGTGGCATTCCTTTAATATGATAATAAGCACAGGCTGTTTGCTATGAAAAAAAGAGACTTGAGTGCTAAACTTGCTCTTAACACCAAATGAAAGTAATACTGGTGGGCAAGTTGAGATGTGCTAATTAACTTCCACTAGAGACAAAATCAGAAGCTTAATTTTAGATTATGCTTTGGAATTTCATACGAACAAATAAACAGGCAACTTCAGTGGGAGTTAAACACTTGAATACATTGCAGGGTCTGGTAGCCAGGTCTCATCAGTGACCTCTGTGTTTCATTGGAATTGCAATCCTGCAAATCTATCACTTCATCTCCTTTGTAGAACCTAGTGTTGCAAAAATGAGGGCAGAACACTCTTAAATAGTGTTATCATCAGCAACTATAGCCCTAATACCTCAAAAACCAGCACTAAACTGATCTGTAAGGAGCCAGTAGCCCTCAGCAGTAACAAGTATCAGGAAGGCAGATGACAGACACACCCCTCTGATGAAAGGCAACCTGAGCTGACCTTGGGCCATAGACACTCTCAGATGACCTCCACTCAGCAATAAAGCCTTCCAGTCACTGCTGCTCCACAGCTGCTGATGGTTACTGTCATTTTGCAGGCAATCCTCTGCCTGTGTTTGTAATCTGTATTACTTGACAGAAAGAAGAATGTATCAGTATGAAAACATTTCACAATGCACAAAATAATCCAGAAGAACACGCTGAAAAACTGTCATTGTTTCTTTCCTTGTTCTTATACTTTCCCCTTGGCATAACTATCAGGTCACTACTGGGAACAGAATACTTTGTTAGGACTTTTGATGTAGCCCACTATGGCTTCTCCCCACTTCATCACTTATGGTATTCACATGGCACAATACAGACTACTGTAAAAGCAGTTTCAGTTTTATCTGAAATCATCCATGCTGCAAGAGTATGCATTCCTCACCTTGTTTATAGTAATAACTATCTGATTTGCAATGGTCAGTTGTGTCCTTAGGCAACAGGAAAATGGTGGTTAAAACTACATGAACAATGCAGCAGTATCAGGAATCACATTATATTTTGAATTTGACCATGAGACTGACAAAATACAGTAGGCTCTAGCAGACAACCAACAATGGAAAAAGTCCTAGAATGCAAAATCTGATAGACATTGCACCCAGGATATTATGCTATTATTTTACAGAATCACAGAATGATTTGGGTTGGAAGGGACCTTTAAAAGGTCATCTAGTCTGACCCCCCCCACAGGGAGCAGGGACATCTGCAACTAGAGCAGGTTGCTCAGAGCCCCAACCAACCTCACCTGGAATAATTCCAGAGATGGGGCATCTACCACCTTTCTGGGCAAAGTGGGCCAGGGTCTCACAACTCTCAGTGTAAAAAATGTCTTCCTTCTCTCTAGTCTAAATCTCCCTCTTTTTGAAAAAAAAGCATCATGTTTTGAGGAAGTCCAGAGCTCTACAGATCTCTCTTGTTCTCATTGGGAACTAACTCAACGTAAACCAAGTGGATGGACTCTGTAACTCTACTAGCATCAACAGAGGAATAAATGAGATAAAAATAAAAACAAAACTAGCACAACTCCATGTAGACAAGGCTTCAGACTTTTCTTAAAGAACATCCCTTATTCTTGTTTTCTTTCGTTATTCCACTTGAAGAATAAGAATACTTTCTCTGCTATGAATACTTGAAGACTTGTAAACACTGTTTCCATTTGGAATATAGAGGAATGTTGTAGATTTGGTTTTATTCAGTTCTTTTGGCAAATTTCTTTTTGAAACTATGACATGGCAAAGCAGAGGCGCACATTAGATTTGAAATCTGGGATTTTTTTTTTCCTCCACTTTCATATACATTTACCTTTCTCCATAACTTACTATTAGTTGATCTATTGGTAAAAATCATGTGATTTGGATAAAAAAAATGTTCTTTGGTGGCTCCATGTTGCCATAAAATATCAGCAGAATTCTATTTCCTGTACTGCAGATAAGGCTGCTTCGGTTTTAGAGTTGTGCTTTGACTTATTTGCTGATATGCTTGATAAACAGAACGGCTTAAAGCCTTGAAGGAAGATGAATACATATTGTGGCAGAATAACACAAGAATAACTGCGCTGCTACTACTTCAAAGACAGCTTATACTTCCTTATTAAAGAATTACAAATAAGTGAATTCATTATTTCTCCAATAATTAAGTAGCTGTTACTGTAACCAGCAATTTTGAAAGATTTCAAATCCTTACATGTGTCCAACATACTGATAAAAGCAACATTAATTGCAACTTGAAGGAAACACCAATCTCTTAAGAGATTTTTGCTTGGACAATTGAGAGTACTTGAACTAAGATGCTCCTTATAACTCTTATATCCTCAGCAACATCTGATGACTCAGACCTGCTTCTGCAGAGGTGGATTTAACAATCTCCCACAACCCCAAATACACAGACGTAGCAGTGCACTTGAAGACCACAAACTGTTGCCTTGACTCATAACCATATAATCTCTTGCAAAGTTACATCCAAAATACATCTGTTTCTATGGCTTCTGTCACCTGGTTAGCTCTAGGGAGATTCCCCCATTGTCTCAGACAGCTGCAGTCTTCATTCATTAGGAAACCTTTATTAGTTTCAGATGACTATTCTCATTTCCTCCAAACCTTTCTGTGAGGTTTAGGATCAATCACAGATTCTTTACAAAATTAATGCAAATTAATTTTAGGGTACTTAGCATTTAAAGATTTTGGAAGATAAGTAGTCATATAAATTAATTTTATTTAGTTATTCCCCCAGTCTTTGAAGAGATTGCATACTGATGTTTCTCTATAAATACCTGAAGACTGTTCTCATGGCTTTTATGAAGTTGTTCAAATTGAAAAATGCCTATAGGCTATAAATGCCTTTCAGTATAACATTGAAAATACATTCTACTCTTCATGAGTCTGGCTTTTATTTGTCTTTTGTAGCATTTGTGCACTGTTTTCCACCTTCTGTCTAGCGCTACCTTAAAATGGATTATTATTTTACTGAAAATAACTTACTCATCTCTTCCAACAAATCTCCGTAAAAGCAATCCTAATTTTATTAACGTAAACTGATTGGAGCAGACTGAGACAGACACTCAACATTTGGTGTTGGATGAATTGTTTGCTTTGATAAGAATACAACACTCCTTGGAAATAGTTGCAAACTCAAAGCTCTCCATGAACATGAGGATTTTGCTACATCTGTGAAAAAGTGTTGCATCACAACTGTTGTGATGAATTGTCTTCTGTTCTCACAAAAGAAACCTTGAGATTAACTGTCTTAAACTGTTGTGACAAAGATAAAAGTGGAAGCCCGATTTTGCTAGCAACACTCAGCCTTACTACCCTCAAGTAAGAGAGGTGACCCAGTGACACCTACAGTGGCTAAAACACTTAGAGATAAACAAAAGCAAACAATTGCAAACCTACTTCTAGAAGAAGAGATGTAACCTACAGAAGCAAATGAAAAAGCAATCCATTACAGGCTGCAGCTGTTTGGCATGATGGGAAAACCACTGCCCACCTACAGGAAGGCAGTCCTAGACTAGTCTCACTGATAATACTCAGCTTCTATTGCATAACTTCTCAAAAGGACACTGCAAAGTCACAGATATGATTTTTCACAGTTTACAGCTTAGGAAATTTAGGAATAAGGAAAGTGAGACAATTGGCCCTAGGCAATTCAATGACATACTTGTGAAGAGACCTTCATTACCCTACTCTAATCCTAATCAGTACAGCCTCTAGGCCAAGGGTATTTTGGCAGCCACAGCCCAGTACTCCCTCCCTCATACAACCAGGGAATACAGAACAGCCATGAAGGCCTTATCTCTGTTCTGGCACTCTTATCTGCTGAAAGTATCCTACAAGCCCTTCTTCCTGCCAAGACAGGTATCCCTGCTTCACATAGCACTGAAGAAGGTCTTAAGGCTCCTTGCTGAGGACTCTCCCTACCTCTCTAGCTTTGTTCCCAACAGAAGTATGGTCTCCCACTCTCCAACAAGACTGTCTGAGGAAGAGCCCAATTGGAACAACAGAACCGAATCATGAAAATCACCAGGAAAATGCAGGCTCCAGTTCTGAATGTATTACCTAAGAGTGACCTCCTGTGTCTGTACCAAGCATTCTCATCTCTTTATGGACAACAGCTATCAGAATATGAAGGCTCAAAAATATATATTTTTTTTAATTTTAGTTTTAAAAAGGAGAATTCTAAGGATATTAGCACTTTTCTTAATGAATTTCACACAAATACATTTTAGTTCCTTTAAACATTATTTGTACTGCACAACATATTCAACAGTAAACAGGCAACTAATGAGCTCTAATAATGGTTCCAGCTATAACTTTATCTTCTGCAATTTTCTGTCACTGTGCGAAGGCAGGTAAAGAGGTCTGTGACATGCATGAATACTGAGGACTCACTGCACACCTTCATTGGACTGACAACTCCATTGTTTAACTTGGCTTCGGCTGTTTCTCTGTTGCATTTTACCTCCCTCTGAGATAAAACACAGTAGAAGAATGGGAAGAATTCTTGCAGATGTCACAGGCAAAATAATAACTTAAAAAAAAACAACACCGAAATGCCTTGTGTGTGTTCTCCCTCTGAAGGGATAATCATCAACACTATGTTACTTTCTAGATCAAAACAGTTTTCTACCTACAGGCCAGAAATGGGGAGCATGTGGATTCTGCTGGCATCTAAATACAGCAGCCAGATGAATGCCCACCTGAAGAAGCCCTCCCAGGGCAGAGCAGCACTCTAATATACTGAGCCTTTTGCCTGTCAAGGCATTAACTAACATAATTCCTTGTTGCTATAACAACAAATTTCCTTGCTGTAAGATACAAGACTTTTTAAGTCTACTGGACTCTAAATCCAAGAAAAGCACTGGTAAACTTTGATAACTGAGGGCATATGTTATCTATCAAACAGAACTTCGGACTGGTGCACATTCATGACAGCTATAAACAGCTGCTTCCTAGACAGACTTTTCTGCTTTGACATTTTTTCCCAGCATGAACTTGAGCCAAAATCTCAGTGTTCTGCTCTTCAGTAAATTCACACAAGAATCAGATTGTGGTTTAGTCTTTCCTACCAGTTTCAGAGGTTGTGCACATAGTAAAATTGCTCATGTTATTGCTTTTCTTCAGCTTATTGGCAAAGCAGGGAGGGGAGAGATGTGACAAAAAGCCTTTGTTATTGCTCTGTGCAGCCTGAGAGCCAGAACTGAGCCTAGCTGGGTTCCTCTGATGCCACAATGGCAGGATCATGCCCCAAGGACTCCAGGCAGAAGCTGCAGCAGGGACAGTGAGGGCTCAGCCTTCCAACACAGGGTTGGTTAATGAAGCGGAGTAACCTGCAAAGCTTGTAAGAGTGGGTCCCAGAGGAGTCATGTCAGATAACTTTATTTTATGATTTTCCTTTTTCAATTAAATTTGACAGTTTTGAGAGTGAGCCTGGTTACAGACTATTAATCTGTGGCTAAGCGCCAAGGAAGGAAAACACTTCAGTGAGAAGGACTGAACACTGAAAAGCTTTGTCTGCAGTACAGCAAGATGATTTTAGTGAGTTTTGAGAAACTCACAGTAGCAGTTCACTCCTGTGTAACAAAGACATGTACATACAGTGCTCTCAATAAAGGAAATAGTGACATTTTCAAGCCCATTTTCTTCCTTTCTTCTACATTCAAAAGGCAAATAAGCAAGTGAAAGTTGAGCACTAACTGATATTTCCCATCAGCTGGGCAAAACTGTCATGACCAACATAAAGTAAAAGGCTTGCAGCATTGCAACAGACTGAGAACACCTAACTGGACCTTTGGAAGGAGCTGAATTTCCAATTTCAAGCATATCAGGGTCAGATGACAAATGCAGAGGATAAACATGAGAAGCGCTATGATTTTTGTCTGAAAGCAGATTATCTACAACAGCTAGAAGAGATTTGCAGTTGAGAACCAGTTTGTACCTGATTGTTTGAGGTATAAGGCTAAAAAAAATAAGCAAATAAACAAACAAAATTATTATGAAGTGAAACTTCCACTTAGTTCTACTGCACACTTTTGAAGCTACGGTTTTGACATTTAATCCTTAGGGTCCTCATTTAATTCAATTCAACTCAGGAAAATAAAATTCCATTTCAGCCATGGAATAAAAACTTAAGAGTTAAAAGTTCTGGAAAGATCCAAGATTTGGATTTGAACCTTATGCCTTGGATACATCCCTTAAAACAAATAAACAAAAGGAAACTAGAACCACATGTGGTAGAAGTTAAACAAGCACCTGTAATCTCAGTGAACAAGTGTCAAATGAACATTTCCTCTGGAAGTTTTGGGAACAGTTTTTCTATCACATGTCTCTCACATGCAGGAAGAAACCCTGGAAAACTTTTCCAGTCAAATAGGAAATGGAAAGGATTCAGCACCAGATGGCAGGGATCTTTGCAGAAAGTTTTCATTGCATTTTAAGGCTTTGATCACAACCAGTCAGTAATGGAATACAAATTGCTATTAAATCAACTTATCAGTTTGAGAACTGTAGACCAAAATGAATGCAAAAAAGTGACCTCACTGGTAAAGATTATAATCCCTCTTCAGTACCATCTGATAGTTGTTGTTACAGCTTTTGATCACATTGTCTTAACCCTTTAGCTTAAGCTATAATTGCTCATTCTTGCTGGAAGTCATTCATGTGCCAATGATGAAGGGCTGAAGGAGTCCTTTTATATCACTGAGCCAGTTTGTAGAAGGCTTCTGTTTAATTGCTGCTCAGTGAATCATGGTTATGGAGGTTAAGATAATTATGAGTGGTTTAATAAAACAAGAAATAGTTGTGTTTTTCCTAATCATTGCTGAAAGCTTTAAAATCAGAAGCCCAGCAAGCTTGTTTCCCCCATACCTACTTTCTGTCCCTTGTCTGTCCTGCATTTTGGCAAACAAAAAGAAACCTTGTAGTGAAAGTCATTTCCGTTTTTTTGCAAGACTGATAAGCACAAGCTCATAATGCATTGCAAATATGATCAGAGAGTACAGATGTAGGAGATAAAAACCAGTAGGGAAATTATACCCAACTGATGTATTCAAGCATGCCATTGAAGAAAACCTGAACGTTAATGCATTACAGAAGTGAAAGCACTGTTAGCGCAATGGGGCTGTTTACTGGGAAAAGTACTATTCACCTGAAGACTTGCTCATTAAGCAGCTGCATTTAACTTCTCCAAGAATAATGACAAAAGAGTTTTAAAGAGCAGTCTCATCTACAAAAAGAACTTCAGCAGTGCAGTTCCAAGGGGACAAGCTCCACTGTTCACCAGTCAGGTATTTTCGTGCATGCTCTAGATTCAGTTTTACAACCGTGAACAGAGTGATGCAGAAGCAGGGTGAGCCACTTCTTACATGAGAAATGAGGGCATGGAGATTCTGAAAGAATCTAATTATTTTTGTGCCCAAGTAGATATCCTGCCAGCAACTACTTCCAGAGATCTTACCATCGTAAAGTGTTGGAGAATGGCTAGAAGACAAGGGCCTTGTACCTTTAAGGGAGATGCTTTCTGATGCATGTTGTTAAGCT
>JANIJG010016618.1:0-12746 GCA_024611175.1 Megaceryle torquata | reverse complement strand
AAGAATCTAGTAATTGTATATATAAACAAAAATAAAACAAAAGATACTGATGCCAGACAATTACAATATATTAAAAAAAAAAAAAGCAATTTTACGTTTAGCAACGATATATAGTGAAGAAAATATTTGTGACTCTGCCAGGTCATACAATGGCTCTGAATGTTTCAGGTGCCACCTAGTGTCCAGTTCTCGTGTGTCAAAGTCCCTTCCCTGAGGAGAAAACTGATTTACTTTGAGCCCTTTTATGCCAGTATCTAACTGGTGTCCATCTCACATGTTATACAGTCCAGTTTTATAAAGTGCAGTGATCCACTGTAGCAGATTTTTTTTTAAATTATTTATTTATTTATTTTTAATATCTTGGAAAGTTCATCAATGCAGAAGTTCTCTGCCTTGGTGTTAAGACACAATTTGTGAAGAAGGCCTGTGGCAAGGAAACCTTGGCTAATTAAGTCAGACACGAGGCATGGTTGATTAGCTATGAATATATGTGTCTACCCTCATGCTATATATTGGTCAGTTCAGATGAATTTTATCAACAGGAAAATGGAAGAGATGTTGAGTACTTTCTTTTTAAGATTAGCCAGTCTCTATCTTATAATTATTTAAACCATAAATCTTTTAGATTAGTCTTTATAACAGTTTAAGAGTCAATTCTCTTATTAGCAACACCTATCAGTGCCTGAGTGTCAACTCTTACACTTCATGTCTCCTGAAGTAGTCCCAGTAATTTTCCACAAAATGTGTTTTATTTCATTCTGTTCTCTGCTTTCAATATTCCTATAATCTTGAATATAACAACTGTATAGTTCCCTAATATTTGTGTTGTGTCTTGCTAAATGACACCCTAATTTCAATATGAATCTAGATATGACAGGCCATATGAAATTTATTTGATGTATATATCTATGCAACATGCCTGTGAAATTTGAGTGAAGACACTGTCTCTATGATACTACACAACCTTCTTGTGGTATGACATCCTCCTTTGGTGGGTAAACTGCCTTTTCCCAAATTCAATTAGCTTTCTATTTCTTTGATTACTGTAAATTCTCCAGCTAAGAACAGCCAGTGAAGAACAATGCAGCTTTTATAAAGTACCTAGCGTAAGGCAAAATAAGTTGAGGCATTGAGGCCATAATGGAATGAAAATACAAAAATGCTATGACATGTTTCTTACAATAACATTCAGAAATTGAATATATTCTTTTGTATAACTCTAAAAGGCATAGTAAGAAATACATATTACAGGAGGAACAGTAATACAGCTAAGGTTTTAGGAACATTTTTTCTTTTAGATTGTCCTGGGTTCTGAAGTAAACTGTGCTCTGTAATTAAAATACCCTCTTTCCAACTGCCTACAGAATACAACTATGACAAAAAAGTGTGCAGAATCACTGTGGTCAAAATGGAACAATCTTGTTATGACTCATATATGGACATAGCTACACAGCTATTGCATGACAGGTGGGGTGCATTACTCTGGGCTTCATCAACCTGGGAAGCTGAACAACCACCACATGTGGCATATACAATACCTCAGACTTTGGACTACACTGATAGGGTTGCATACTTTCAGAACAGTGTGGATGGAGCAACCTTTGTTACATGGTCTTTTCACCAGCAACTCTACACCCTTGAAAAAAAATCATGCAGTATGCAGTGCTCTTTCTCAGTCCATACCTATGTGAATTTACCTACCAGCTGTAAGTTGGAGTTTAACTGGTGCCCTCAGCAGCTGTACATGAATTTACTGCAGACAAAGCTTTAATTTATCAAAATCAAGTGGGATTTGGTAAAGGCAAATAAGCGTGGCTAGTGCTGTTAACTGTGCAGCTCTTGTAGCTAACTATTTGGTCTCTAGCTGTTTGTCATTACCTTTGGGTAATGCTCTAAAAGTGTGTCTGATGGGGAAATGTCAGATTTAGCCATATCTACTGAAGCCTATAGTCATCTTTCAGTTGATTTCTCTTGGTATTGGATAATGCTATCACATGGTAAAATTAGTGACTGATGTTGTCTTTTTGCATGATCTTTCAGCTGTCTAGTACTGTTCTTTGTCTTCAGCCAATTTAAACAGATACTCCAAACAGTGTATTGCATGTGAAGGGAATGTATTACAAGCCCTGGACTGTTTCTTGTATTACATTTGTCATACTCACTTTATCAATGCTACAGTTACCACTTGGTTTTTTCACACATTCTGGATGTTTTTTTGCTGTACTTGTTGCTTTTGCTCTCTTGCTTGTAGAAGTATTATATTAATGCAGTTGTAATTAATGATGAAATCAGTTTGTTCCTATAAAAATAACATATGACTTTAGTGCTATAAATAGAAATATTCTTATATTACTAACAAAGAAGGCAAAAGCAGTGACTGTTTCTTAGTACTAAGAATCAAAATCAAACTTGGTATAAAAATCTGCATTTAAAGTTCCCTTGGGGGACAGTTTTAAAAGACAACCTTATATCAATCAGTGCTTTTACTTCTGATAAACAAGTTCTTCTGACATTTTTTGGCATAAAAATAATTTCAGAGGGAAGAAAAAAGCAAAATTATGTCATTCATTAAAAATTAATTAAGAAACTATGAAATATGATTAGCTGTATTTTCTTTAGTGAACAGTAGAGACCCTCAGTGAGGTTACTATTACAAAGATACTTCTCTATCAAAAAGAGCTATTAAGAACAGGAAAAGGAGAAAAATGTTTTTTACCCTTTTTACTCGAGGGAAAAGAAAAATAAATTTTTCTCATGCTTCCTCTTGCCTACCTATTTATAGACACATGCCAAAATATGCCACATATGCATGCAGAAAGCATTTTATTTATTTTATAGTGTCTTTTTCTTTGCTCTCTACACCACACATATTTGTGCAGTTAATTTGCCATGTAAATATTACATTTTTCATTTTTTCCTTCACTGCACTGAGTGCCAAATATTTCTTGTGGTTTTTTTCACTCTGCAGACCCAAGTGGGACAGATATCTATATGTATATTTCAATATGCATGTAGGAAGGTAACATTATTTCTACACTCTGATCAGTAAATTCTTCTATTCCCTTTTAGATCTAAATCCTAATCTAATGGTCATATTCAGAGCAATGTTAATGAGGGCAGAATAGAAAAGAAACTAAGCAAGTTATATCTTTTGAAAAAGAAAACAAAATATTATGAGGTAGAAACTATGCATCTAAACGATTTCTAGTTTATAAAACCTTTGGAAATCTATGTTCAACTAAACCAAACCATTGTAAGATTCGATATAGGTGAATTTTGGACAACTGAATTTCAAGCTACATCATATTGTTACAAATGTATTATCTTTACTAATGTATGGGACCTTTGGTATGTGTAGCACTCAGTATATCCACACACATGCTACATGAAGCACTTATGAAATCAGTGTTGAGTCTTCAATACTCCCTTGTCAATAAACAGGTTGAGGGAGGTTCTCCTCCCCCTCTACTCTGCCCTAGTGAGACCACATTTGGAGTGCTGTGTCCAGTTCTGGTCTCCCCAGTTCAAGAGGGACAGGGAAATACTAGAGAGAGCCCAGTGGAGCGCTATGAGGATGATTAAAGGACTGGAAAATCTCTCTTATCAGGAAAGGCTGAGAGACCCAGGACTGTTTTGTTTGGAGAAGACTGAGAGGCAATATTGTTAATGTTTTACAAATGTCTGAAGGGTGGGTGTCAAATAGAAGGGGCCAGTCTCTTTTCAGTGGTCCCCTGTCATAGGACAAGAGGTAATGGTCACAAACTGGGGCACAGGAAGTTCCACCTCAACATGAGGAAAAACTTCTTTCCTGTGAGGATGATGGAGCCTGGAATAGACTGCCTAGAGAGGTTGTGAAGTCTTCTTCTCTAGAGGCTTTCAAAACCCACCAGGAAATGTTCCTGTGTGGACTGTCCTAGGTGATCATGCTTTGGCGGGGGTGTTGGATTCAATGATCTTCAGAGGTTCCTTCCAACCCCTACCATTCTATGATTCTATGATATATGTTGCTTTTCCAAGGGATATCTACGTACTGCAATGTTCTAGTATTTCCAGTTACACCAAGTCCTGTTCAAAAAGGCATCAGGAATGGTCCTTAGAATGGCATATTGCCTGGACCATGCTCAGGTTTGTCTGGCAGAGGAACTGCTTTTTGGAATAGCAGAGACAAGTGAATAAGCAGTCCAGGACCAGTACCACGGAATAATACAGGGAAGTATCCAACTGACAGTGTAGTGATACCAGGAGTATTGAATGTCAAAGGTAATAAATTTAAACTAATATGAGCCTCTATTGGGATCTTTCATACATTTTTCAATGAGTGAGTACTCATGAAGATATACATTTGGTATTGACAGTGTTTCTCACTTCAGTTTGGGAAAAATGGGTTCATAATGATTTGTAATAGATGTGAACCACAGTAATAAAGATATGAGTCAACCCTTTAAAGAAAGACAAAATTCTTTATGTTCCTAAATTTCTAATGTCAGACTTAGTATGTGAAGAACATTAATCTTCAGTACAGAAAACAGAAATAGTTTCCACTGAGCTGAATGCAATTCAATAATATGACAAATGTTTGTGGGTTTTTTTGTGCGTGTGTGGGGTTTGTTTGTTTGTTTTTTTAATATTTGCAAATAATGGTTTTGGGTATTTGGACATAATATAAATTTCATGCATAAACAGTTTAGGGAGGACAGATGCTACTCTTGTTTTTATAAGAAACATAAAAGAAAAAAAATTCCTAACTTAAAAAGTGAATAAAAATAAGGTAAATTTGAAATTTCAGTATCTGATTATGAATTTTTTCTCCTCAAGTGAATGCTGACAGAGGCTGAATTTCTGCCAGACTTGTTTTTTAAATTATTGTCACAAAGAAATTGTATTTACTGTGATTTAATTTGAATAGCTTCTTAATTAATATTTATAAGTGGATGAATTTCTGCTAATTAAAGTCTTTAAAGGAGTGTGTCCATTCCTGCTAAGCAGAACTCTCTCTGAGGAGTATTTTACCCCCACTCTTTACACAGAATTTCCATTGTCATTAATAAGAATCAATGAAATAGAAACTTAATGAAAAGCATTTTCATCTTAGTGTTTTATTATCACATATAAAAAAGAAGAGGACAAATAAGTTCATAAGTACCTTGCATATAGGTGGAATATTGATTAATTTTGATTTTGTGCAAGCAAAAAATGCGCATGGTTTAAGAGATAACTGGCAATTTAATCTAGAACAAAGAAAATTCTTACTTGGGGAGAGATTAAAACAATTGGGGCAGCTTGATATAAAAAGAAGATGAGCAACAATATGTAATAAATATGTAATAAAGTAGGATGGTATAAAAAAATTCAATTATGTTTATTTTCAGAGTACATGAAAAAGGAGAAGTTCAACCAAATTACAATGTGGCAAATTTAAAAGGAAATACTTTTCCATGCTTCATATCATTACTGAATACCAGAATGTCACTGAAATCAAGAATCTGCACAGAGCTGAACAAAATCTACAATCTAGCTTGGCAATTCCTGTGTTCCATGACAGATAACAATCTTAAGGTAGCAATCCATAGCCATAAATGGCATGGAGCTGGTATTAGTGTCACATTCAGTTTGAAAACAGATACTACCTATTGAAGAAGACTAATGCAGTTACCTGGTGAATTATACACACCTCCCCTCACCCCCCTCAAATGAATGCGCTTGTATATGTTCAAAATTAAAATACAGAAGTAACTAATATATTTTAAATTTTTCTACTTTATCTAGAATCAGGAGAAAAATGTCTTGAAGTGTTAGAAGTAGTAACATACACACTAGCCACTTTCATTATTAAAAAAGTAATGGAAAATGACAAGTATTATTTTTTGATGAGTCATATAGTATTGCAACTGGAAAATTAGTTTTGTTTTAGAAGAAGGGTGATTTTTAATTAGTGCTTAAAAATATAATTTCATAAGAATATATAGCCTTACATGGATAATTCTCGATGAGACAGCAATAAAAGTAGAGCAATCAATTTTCGGCAGTGATTGTTAAAGGCATCACTAATCTTTATATTTTCATTTAAAAGGACATGGAATCTTTTTGTGACCTTTTTACAAAGCTTTAACACAGGCCTCTGAATGACCTCATCTTCTTGAAGAAGCTGAAAATAAGAACAATGCGTGCTGGTAGACTTTTTAAGTTAATAGACTATGATTCATAAGATAACCAAAATCCACAGGATGATACTCTTACCTCTATTCTGACATGCTATGATGATAAGTAATAACTGGAATGGCCTTTAAAGGATTAAAGAGAAATCCCTTTGAAAAAATATACAGGAGTCAACTGCAACATTGCTTTCTTTGAAAAGATTATAAGGAAATTTTGGGACATGGGAGTTTTTTTGGAGGACAGAACAATTAGCTTGATAAAACAGTAGTAAGAATATCAACCATTTAGGTGAGCTTTGAAGACCATCTATCTTCTTACTTCTCTGTAGTGTCCTTGTTCAAGGCAGTAAAGTCAGATCCAGATCCAGGGAGTTTATTTTGTAAAGGAAAGAAAGCAATAGCAGAAATGACATCAGCAACTAATCTGCATATTTAACATATTCACATCTAAACATGATTGATGCAGCAAGTCTTGCATGTAAACAGTTAGCATATATTTTATATATAATATACCTAAGTTTACCATACATAGCATATATATGACTACACTAAATTCTTCTAATAGCTGTTACACATTTTTGCTTAATGGCTATTATCAGAAATCTAATGATGTATCTAGTTCTTGGTAGTACTTGACATGGCAGTTTTACAATGTAACATATCTCATGGACCATACTTCTTGTTTTGTTAATCTTTGATACGTTTTTTCTTTCACTGGAATCTACTATAAGTTTGAATTTTTTTTTCCCATAATATATTTAAATATGTTTATATAGATATATGTGTGTTCCTGTGTGCACACACTCATAAGCACATCAGGGATGCAGAATAATAATTTAAACATGTAGATGAGGAGGTCTGGGGCATAGTCTAGTGGTCATGTAGGTGTTGGGCAGAAGGTTGGACTTGGTGATCTTGGAGGTCTTTTCCAACCTTAATGATTCTATGATTCTGTGATTTAGTTCCATGGAATTCAGGAACTGAAATTAAAACAATGCATATATACTCTTCTGTTCTTCTGTCTTGTTTCCTTGCTTCGTAGATCAGGGAAATTTGCTGTGAATCCAATTACAGTTTTATAATAATTTACCTCTTCCCTATTAGCCTTAGGCTGGGAAGTATACTTAGTACAAGCTTTGAAGAGCTCAGGATGAGATTATGAAACCTCTTTTGCTCACACTTGTACAAAATCTATCTTAATGTCCATTGTCTAAAGGACTTCAGCAGTAAATTATGGGAAATGTTGTAATCAAGCTATTTATGATGCTGAAACATCAGTCAAAAGGTTACACAGTTGGAATACGAGTATCACTTAGTAAAACGGAACTCTTATTGTCCTTATCAATCAACAGCTTCCTGATCATGCTCAGGCTTATGTTTGTTAAAACCTTTTCCCAGTGTTCTGAGTACTTTTATTTATTGTTTCAAATTTTGTAGATTCAAATTGGATGTTCTTTCGTGTCTGTATTATTTTTTTATTTATTGTTTTTCCTTTGTATAACTTAGGAGTCAGAAATGTATCAAGTTCCTTTGTTTCCTTTTACTATGTAATAAGTTCTTTGCTAACAATTAGGAAAGATATATGAATATATCTATAGGTGGAGCTTAAGGAAAACCTCATGCTTATTTTCATATAATATTCTACCTTGGATATGTGGTACTTGAGCAGACACTTAGTAGACTAAGTCAGTAATGGCTTTTCAGTGTTAAGAGTTGTACAATATCCATGAAAATGCTCTATCTGCCCACAGTTGCCATAATATATGTGTACTATATTCTTCAGCAAAATGCAGTATTGATTCATAAAAACATTATAAGTAATAAAAAAATGTTTTCTCCAGAATTACAGAGTAGTTCCTGTGGCAATCCAGGAGTTCCACCAAAGGGTATCTTGTATGGTACAAGATTTGATGTTGGTGACAAAATCCGCTACAGCTGTGTGACTGGATATATCCTGGATGGCCACCCTCAGCTTACTTGCATAGCTAACTCTGTGAATACAGCATCATGGGACTTCCCCGTTCCTATCTGCAGAGGTAAGAAAAATACTACAGTAATATTATTGAATATATACATTATTTTTATTAGTATGAACAACTTTATATCTGATTTAATTATTAACTTTTAGACTGTGATTAAAGAAAGAAAAACCCTTTGAATATTTTGGTCTCTTGCTCACATATGTCATAGAATCATTGAATGGTTTGGGTTGGAAGGAACCTTAAAGATAATCTATTTCCAAGCCCTCTGCCACAGGCCACCTCCCTTTTGACCAGGTTGCTGAAAGCTCCATATAATATGGTCTTGAACATATTCAGTGATAGAGGATCCACAACTTACAGTGTCTCACCACTAATATCGTGAAGAACTTCCCAATTTCTAATCTAAATCTTCCCTCTTTCAGCTTCAAACCATTACCCCTCATACTATCACTAAAAGTCCCTGTAAAAAGCCCTTCCTCAGCTTTCTTGTAGGCCCCTTTCAGCTACTGGAAGGCCACAATACACTCTATCTGGAGTCCTCTCTTCTTCAGGATGAACAACCCCAACTCTCTCAGCCTGTCCTCATAGGAGAGAAGCTCCAGCCCTCTGATCAGCTTTGTGACTCCTCTGAACCTGCTCCATTAGATTCACGTCCCTCTATGTTGGTACATGTTAGGGGCTGGATGCAATACTCCAGGTGATATATGACACGTCTCAGAATATGCAGCTAGTAATTTTTAAGCCAATATTCTATTAAAATTATATTACTCATTTAGTTTCAAGTATATATAGTGAATTAAGAACTAGAAACCCTGTAATAAGTAGGGCATGAATGTCTGTTTTCAACATGGTTCCAACTATGCTACTGTAAATTTAGGATCCATTAGTATTTCCTAAGGACTGAGTTTTTGTCAAGTATGAATTTGTATATTGAGCAAATAGAAGTCTGAAACTACTGAAACAACTGAGTTAGAGGAACTTCCACTCATTCTCAATCAGACTTGATATATTAAGATTTCTGTATAGAATATCCCTTGTATTCTAACAAATACAGGTCAAATCCTTTTCTGCTGCTCACACTAAAGTAACAGTAGTAGGGAATCCGATTTTATGGGTAAATCTTATTTTCTGAGACTATTAGAGAAAAATAATGTTTGCAGACTAATGAAAGGAGCTAAGCTGATAAAATAGAGAAATTATCACTGGTGTACACAACCAAATACAATATAGTATTTTGTTAAAACACTGTTCTATCAGGCAAGCTTGAAATTATTTTCTGGATTTACAGGTTAACTTTACAGAATGAAATATTTATATTTTTCTGATAAAATTCGTGCAGTCTTGCAGGGACTGCAAAAAAACAACTAGAAGTTGTTTTGAAACCTAGTTAACCAGTACAAAAAAGTAGTTATATATGGAAAATGTGTATCACTGGAAATACCATTCTATTGTTTCCTATTCTTGGCTTAGAGCTATTTAATATGTTTATCCATGATGTTGAAGAAAATACAAAGTTATTACTAATAACATTATTTTCTCATAAGATCATAACTCCTGAATCTTCCCCACTACTTCCCAGAGAAATGCTAGCTAATAATGAAGCCTATACAGAGGTAAGGCATAAATCCAAATGCTGTTTGTGGAAGTGGTCATAAAAAAGAAAAATATTTAGTAAGAATATGTTAATTTTCATTAAACTTTTGTGGCAGAGTAAAAAGATAGTAGACTTCACTGTAAGCCATTGTTCAAATTCTTTACCTTCCAATCTTGAAATGAATTGGTATACAGAATTAAATGAGGAAGATGAGAAACTAACCTGTCACAGTGTTACACATGCTTTCTCTTGATACAATGCTTTTCAATGAAACTTTGGAAAATATTTTGTTTTTATTTCAAGGAGTTGTGAAACTACATGGTGTAAATTGGAACTGGAAGTATAAGCTGCCAAAGTAGTTCTGTGATTAAACATAACCCTAGTGTGTAAGCAGAAAACTATCACATAAGAATATGACAAACATATTTATTCATGATTAGAGACATCATTATCTGAATAGTGTCACTCCAGGGTAAAATAGAGTTGAGAAATTGGAAAGGATTCAGAAAAAGAGGAAACAGGTTCTGTTACATTTCAAATTTGGCCTTTTTGTCTAGAAACTGAAGGAACTCAGAATTTTTTAGTGTTTCTGAAAGAGGATGAAGAGGTTTTATTGCAGAAACTCATGCAGAAGGATTTTCTTTTTTTTTTTTTTTTTTTTTTTTTGTGAAAATGCTTAGGGGGAAAGGGTGTACGGCTTGACAAATAAAAAATTAAAAACCCCAAGGTGCAAATATTAATAGCGGTGGTTACAAATTACTGAAAAATAACCTAGTAAAGTGACAGATTCATGATATAAGTTTTAACATGAGTCATAATGGCTTAAAGGCTTAATGCCCTAAATTACTATTAAGGAGTTTTTGGTCTGTGATCACAAAGTATTTAACTGATAATTTTCAATAGTTCCATCTATGAGCCTATATTTGATATCAGACACATCTAACTTTACATTTTATATGGAGACCCTTGTGCTTCCATTCTAATAAATTTGTCATAATTTTGTTTAATGCAATTATCCAACACAGAATTCTTTAGAAGGTTGCTAAAGGTGATTACCCACTAAGGAGCTTCTTATCTCTTTCTCTCTGTTTGCCATGGAGACTCTCTTTGATTAAACGCTCATCTTTAAAGTGTTCCTCTGCTAAATTTCTTATTGTTCCCTACCAATAGTCATTACATCAAAAATATAGAATCCTGAAACAAACAAATTAACTGGTGTATATTTTTCACAGTATATGTCTTAATTTTTCTCAACACTGAACAACTTGACTACTAGTTTTTGGTAGATGGCCAGGTCTCTTCCAGACATGCATATACTAGTTTTTCTTTTTAATATAATTGGTTGGATTGAGGAAATACAGAGTATTTCAATGTTATGGATTAGGAAATGTCATCGTCAGATGACAGCATCTGATGATGACATTTCTGTTAGAAAGAAGGCCCAACAATAGCACAAAAGTATAATATTATCCAATATTATTTTGGGGTTATTTCTTTTTTCTTACATATAGGAAATAAATCAAACAAAGCTCTGATTTTACAGCATGCTTATATATTAGTGGAGTTAAACTCATAGGTGTCTTTAGATCATCTGTATGTAAATGTCATTGTCATCTGCTTCTTGTAATACAGAACAATTAAATTTGACAAGTAATTTTATTTTAGATCATTCCTTTTACATTGCTTCACTTTGAAATCAAGAGGAGGAGGAGGTCATGATTGTGTTTTAGCAACATAATTCTTACGACTTGCTGTCTCAATGAGGGGAATTTCATTCTAATCAACAGTGTTTCTTATTGCCACAAGAACCCACACATTAGACCCTATTACATATTTATGGTTTAAATTTGGTGCATAGCACTGATATTTGTATTTTTTTTGGTTATGCATTTTTTGGCCAAATTCTATTAATGAAGAAAAGTTATTCCTCAGATGCTTCCTTTTTCTTTATTAGTCTCCATGGGATTATGTTGCAAAATCAGTGCACACACCTAACAATTGCTTTATGTCATATCCTGTTGCTCAGTGAACATAGCTTGAATGTACGAAGTTTTTCACCTGTCATTTGCATGTTCTGACATTCATTAAAAAACTGTATTTTTTATTAGATTTACTAGAAGTGCAAATTGACCTTAATTAAAAGCAAACTAAATTAGATTTATTGTGTTGTGGTCAATTATACTCTCCACAACCCATGACTAGGTTTTAAATAAAGTGTTCTTCCTTGACAAATTAATTTTGATAAGTTTGTTTTCAACAGTGAAACCTGACAGCAGCTTTATCATTTCATCTATTCTTGAGATAATGTTGCAGCTTGCGGTTTCTCCATAATGCAGCAAGTTAGGAATAATTTACTGAGGCTAATAAATAAGGTTATGTTTATATATAATATTGACATTTTATAAAGATTATAATCATTAGACATTTTCTTAATCAAGGAAGTATTCTGATTTTTATATTTTTAACATATTTTCTATTCCATGGTAAAATGGATGTTGTAAGAATCTTCATTCTAAAACAAGATTCTTTATAGAATTCAGAAATTCCAAAACCAGAATATAGTTTTATTTGTATTCCTAGAAGTTGCATTAAAATATTTTCATTTTACATATACCTACAAAATGTTTGTCACTGTAAAATTTCTGTTTATATTTTTAACAAGAGACTTTGGTTTTCCAGTTACTTGAATTGACATGCATGTTTGTCAGATAGGTGCACAAACTACTGACTGTAGGTACCTTTTTTTTTTCATTGACAAAATAAATTTTATATATTTTTTGCATAAAAAAAAAATATTCTTCACAGAAAGAGTGGTGGGGTATTGAAATAGGCTGCCCAGGGAGGTGGTTGAATTACCATCCCTGGATGTGTTTAAGAATTGCTTAGATGTAGTGCTGGGGGATATGGTCTAAGGATGAAATTGTAGAGTAGGGTGAATGGTTAGACATGATGATCTCATGGGTCTTTTCCAACCTATGTGATTCTGTGATCCTGTGATTTCTGCTATTTATCCTG